>CM024240.1:85338109-85423307 GCA_013421045.1 Propylea japonica | reverse complement strand
TTAGGAAAAGATAATAACTATATTTCAATTAAAATAATTATCCATATGATCTATGTATAGAAACACAATTATAATTTCTACTATGATGTTTATTTGATGACAGACAGACCTACATATTTGTAGTGCGTAGTTTAAATAGACGATAGCTGCTTTAAGAAAAAATACAATTGAGAAACAAGTATCATATAACAGATGGCTACAAAAAAGATCTTCGATCGATTGTTGTTGGTGTTCTGATATCAACAACTTGTAGTAATGATATTCGTAGATTTTTCAACATCTCTAGTCGATTGGAAATCAGTATAGATGATTCAATTGTGTGATAAGTCGGCCAACTGAAATACATGCAGTTTCCATACTACATATATCAAAAGGGGGAAACATCTCGTTCTTTAACTATTTCAATCAGATTCATAAGCCAAATTCTATCTATTGTTAGGTAAACCAGTATCAGTACAACCCAAGAAATATTTCAGTTTTACGATCACCAAATGGTGGTTTTTGTGCATAACATTCCTTCTTATTCTTCAACGATTTCAATCAGATTTATTGTTATAGACCAAAAATAGATCGGAGGTTGTTTCGTATTCGGTAGTATCATATATACAGGCTGGTAGGACAAATTATATATATTTCAGAATTCGAACCAGGGACTTTCGTATTATGAGTTAGGGTCTTATATACTAGACTAGCAATTTGGAATGAGCGGTGAATTGTTGGTCTAATAGGAGGTCGTTTCGTATTCGGCTAGCGGTAGTTCGGGGACGAATTTTTTTTGAACATCCGATATTATTTGACGTCCGCACCCATATTCGAGTGTATCTTCCTTCATACGTACTAATGAATTCGATAGCAACTAAGCTGTATGTGTTGTTGTTATAGATATCGGGGGTTGACTGAATTATTTTATTGAAAACAATTTGTAGTGAGTAGTTAAAATAGTCGATAGCTTCTTTAAGAAAAAATACAATTTGAAGAACAAGTATCATTGACTCAATGTTCCACATATTTCAATACCTATTTTTGTACATACATTCTAGGATCACATAACAGATGGCTACAAAAAGCATCTTCGATCGAATTGTGTTTCGAACTAAATCTTTAATGATATCCAACAACTTGTTGTAATGATATTCGTAGATTTTTCAACATCTCTAGTCGATTGGAAATCAGTAGATGATTCAATTGTGTGATTAAGTCGGCCCAACTGAAATACATGCAGTTTCCATACTATATCAGTTTAATGATAGGGGGAAACATCTTGTTCTTTAACGATTTCGATCAGATTCATAAGACAAATTCCATCTATTGTTAGGTAAGGAGTATCAGTACAACCCAAGAAATATTTCAGACCAAATGGTTGGTTTTTGTGCATAACATTCCTTTTTATTCTTCAACGATTTCGATCAGATTTATTGTTATAGACCAAAATAGATCTGCATCAGTTAAAACTGCAGCAGTCGAAGCTGTAGCAGTCAAAACTAGGCTACAAGCTACTTAAGAATTATGGAGCTTCCAAACGGGCGCAGTTGTGAAATGTTTTCGATATATCATATGCTGGTTTTGCGATAACATTATCGAGTACCATTCCCTCCATGAAATTGTAAGAAAATTAGAACGTTTTCTAAACTATGGCGCTTTTCTTTATGACTCAATAACATACAACTTGTGTGATTGAGAAGTGGAAACTGTTAAAAATCCAGGACTAGTATCGGGAATTTTCTTTCACTGCACTCTAATCGAAAAGCCAACCCCTCTAAAGATCCCAACTGCAGTTTTGACTGCTACACTGTTGTAGTTATGGAAATACTGGAGATTCTTTTTTTTTCGATATTGAATTTTCTATGGTTCTAATACTATGGCCATGATATTTCATGTGAACATTCAGTATATCGATCTCCATTCATATAATAAATTTCACTCGAATCGGATATTTTTTCATGGAAATTTCTTTTTTCACTATTCCAATTTAATTGTTTTCTACAATGCTACACAAGATTGCTTTTTTTGTCTTCTAGAAAATTACTGAATTATTCATTTTAAACAATGTTTGTTCGTAAGTGAAGATTTTGAGAATTTCACGTGATGTATTTAAAATACGTAAAGTTATATTTGTCAGAAATGTGTTTATAGAATGGAATGTGTCTAGTATGGTGGTTTAGATGTGAATATATGAAAATGTTTATAAAATCCCAGGTCAACTCAAGTGGCTTCTTCCCCATGTGCGTCCGGATCTTGCGTTCCCTCTGCTCCCCGTCTGTATCCCGATACCATGAATAGGAAGGTGTGGGTCAACTCGTCACTATGTCACCGGACAATTGGGCAATAGACTTAACATAGCGTCCGCCTTGAAACACTCCAGGGTTTCAATGAAGACCAATTATTGACTAGGAAGTACACAGATTTTGACCACTGGACGTTTGAGCTCGCTGTCTTGATGGTTACTGTGCGTATTACGTCATCCGTCCCCTTGTGGATTTGTAGAATTCTACCTAGTTTCCATTTCAGAGGTGGAATGCCGTCTTCTTTAACGAATACAGTTTTCAGAATATTGGGATGCTCTTTTTTTCCACTTCGTTAGAGTTTGCAAAGTGGACACGTACTCCTTGCTTGGTTCTTCTCTAAAAACATTATAAATGTCATATAGTTTTCAAATTTTTTTCCTTGATACCCTTCCAGATCTCATTAAAACTTCTTTCCGTTCATAGTTGTCTGTATATTTTTCTTCTGTCATATCATAATCCTCCCCTTGCTCTTCTCCAATATTGATATCTGATAAAGATCCAGTTATTTCATTAGTATCTGATTCCAGAGTGATAGTTACTTCAGGAACAAATTCTGACTCATTTTTTGCTTCACATTCATTCATTTTTTGAAAAGGTTGATTGACATTTTCATTAAATTTTACACAAACTCTCACAAACACATCATCTGTCTTGGGATCTAAAATTCTGTAGACCCTACTAGTTGCACCTATTCCCTCTTTAGCTTTCTCTACACTTTTCTTTGGGAACAAAGATGTGAGCTTGACTTCCAAAAGTTACAGAATGCATCAAATATGATTTCTGAGTTCAAATGGTGTTTTCCTTTAGATCTTGTAGCCAATCTGTTTGAAATATAATTAGCAGCCAATACAGCTTCCACACCAAAATTTATACCTACATACATCTAGCTGATTCGACTAAAGTACGATTTTTTCGTTCTGAAACAGCATTTTGTTCTGGGCAGTATGGTACTGTATATTGAAACTTAATACCTAAATTATTCAGAAAAGTTTTCAAGCTGTTGCTAACATATTCTCCTCCGTTATCCGAGCTGAAAATTTTAGGATACTTTCCAAAAGCATTCTTTAGTTCTACCTAAATTAACATTAGTTTATTGATTACTTCATCTTTTGAACGCATCAAATATATTGCTGAATATCCAGAGTAATCATCGGTAAAACTCACAAAATATTCTTTCCAGATACTGTATGGTTTTTCATAGAACTACATACGTCCGTGTGAATCAAAGCGAAGACCACCTCAGTTTTCGACTTTGAAATTTGTGGAAATGGTCTGCTTGAAAGTTTTCCTTCAATAAAGGATTATATACCATTCGACATTTCCTCAATCTTTGAGTTTCATACCAGTGGCTAAACTTTCCACAACTAAATAAAGCTTAACCGCGCATGTCAAATGTGTACCTAATTTAGATCTATAACTCTTCACATGGTTCAGGGTACTCAAAAGACTCTGTTTCTCACCAAACAGATGCAGTATTCTTTAATTTCCTATTGATTGTTCGAATAGCCAGGGAACAATTTTTCAGACCATCTTTTATCACATTTTCATCATATGTGTTCTGATGAACAAAGCAACTAACGACTGCATCAATTGTAGACAGCCTTTCATATCCGACATTCTCGATGCAGCTGAACAGAAATCATCTAATTAAAGGTATAAAGTTTAACGATGACACCCAAACGAAGATACATGAAGATGCTCGAACATCATGAAACTATGGTGAGATACTCGAATAAGTGGAAAGTGGACATAAAGCAGATATTCATTGATAAAAAACAGATACTCATGAATGAAAACAGATACTCATGAACAAAAAAACGGAAAACAGATACTCAAGAATGAAAACAGATACTCATGAACAAAAAAACGGATATACCGATTTGGAAATTCACATCGAAAACATACAATATACAAGGCATCAGACAGAGAATTCTTCCCTCCAGTTGCACAGATGAATAGGCAAGATAATCAAGTGCGATAACGGAATGAATTCAACTGTCTTACTTAAATAATCTAGTCTTGTAGTATGGTAGGGAACCCGCACTACACGTATAGAGTTTTAAATTTGTCAGGCTGCCCGTAATACTCGATTCAAGTATTTACTGTTGCCTACCATACTAAAGAACTAAGCTCCTCTAAACGATAAAAGAGAGACAAGACTAGAATAATGAAGTAAGTCAACTGAATTCAGTGTGTTACAGCAAGTGATTGTCTCGACTATTCATCTGTGCAACTGGATGGAAAAATTCTCTGACTGAATAAAACCGATATAAAGCGGATACTTAGCAGCCTCATGTTATAAAATAAAGATTTTCAATTGATTTTTTTTTCATTTAAAACCATTCATATGAATAAGAATCAAACGTGATGGAAGTCGAACAACACAGTAACGAGTTAACGATTGATAATTTTGACGAATTTGAAGATAAAATCAATAAACATGGTATTCCCATCTAGTTTTCTAATATGTGGTCCGAGTGACTGTGGAAAGAGTAACGTTTTTTCAGAATTACTTTTCCATCGTAATAGTTTACTGAACGTATATATTTCTCTTAAAAGTTTATATCAGGCAAAATACAAGCTACTAAAAGATATTTTATCGAAAGTTGATGTTGAGAAATATTATCCATACCATAATGAATTTTAAGCCCGTCAGAAGCTGAAGAAATTCTGTTTTTATATCCGATGACGTTGCATGCGATAAACCAAATATGTGCCTGAGAACTGATTCTAAACAGAAGTCTATTGAGTTTCAACGTAAATTGAAAATACGGAAATTAATTGAAGATGTTCATAAAAAATATTATCACTCAAATTGGAAAAATCGCATGAAGACGAGAACGATTGTATTCCCCTCTAACGAATCAGCTTGTTCTAAATTTGTAACCACATCATCAATGGATCCTGGGAAGATAGAAACTGACTCTGTTCAGTTTGAAAAAGATCAGTTAAAAACATAGCCATTTCAATCAACAGACTCTAATCCGTTTGAAACAGGTCAGTTGAAAACAGATCAGTCAAAATCAGAGCATATGCAATTAAAAACAAACTCAACAACTTCTCAACCCTCTACCCTGAGCAATCGCATTATTCATTGAGATTATTACAAGGCCATACATCTAGCAAAATTATTCTAAGTTCAAATTTTTCTATTATGTAGAATATATCGAAAACTATAAGTTTTAGCGAAAAAATTAATCGAAAAACACCCACCATCACCCTCCTGTCGCTTTTTCAACTTTTCTATAGATCGGTTAAAAATCAAAGTGGTTTGCATACGTTTTCTCAACCCTCTACCCGAGTATTACCATTTCAATTCTATGAAATTCGCTCAAAACATGAGATTTCATTTTACATTGATTGACTTTTAAAGACGTTAGCTCACAAAGTTTGAGGATAGATTTCTTAGTTTTTTTTTTCAATTATTCAAAAAATGAATGTAAGTGCATTCGAAAAATGGTAAACAATAGGAATTGGTTTAATCACCACATCGATTTTATTATCAGCGCTACATGTATCATGTTACCATTATCGCAACGTTACCACTTTCAGAAATAAATCCTGGCAATAGCGAACAAAATGATCATGTATAATTTAGGTTCTGTGCATACTGATAAAAAAAAAACTATACGCATTATGATTTATTTTCTGATTGACATAAAACCCAATATCGATTCTATTTCGGAAATCGCTTTGCGTTTTAATTGTTTGGTTGCTAGCTGATCTGCGATGGATCCGCCAGGTGAGCTGTCTGGAGCTGCCAGGCCAGCTGTCTGGAGCTGCAGGTGAGCTGTCTGGAGCTGCCAGGCGAGCTGTCTGGAGCTGCAGGTGAGCTGTCTGGAGCTGCCAGGCGAGCTGTCTGGAGCTGCAGGTGAGCTGTCTGGAGCTGCCAGGCGAGCTGTCTGGAGCTGCAGGTGAGCTGTCTGGAGTGCCAGCGAGTCTGGAGCTGCAGGTGAGCTGTCTGGAGCTGCCAGGCGAGCTGTCTGGAGCTGCAGGTGAGCTGTCTGGAGCTGCTAGGTGAGCTGTCTGGAGCTGCCAGGTGAGCTGTCTGGAGCTGTACGCTGAGCTGTCTGGAGCTGTACGCTAGCAGTTTGGAGCTGCAGCTAACTATAAATTTATTAACTCAATGGGTCAGATTTCAAGACTAATTTATATTATAATTTTTTAGATATTACGACTCTGATTTTCATTTTTTTTTTATTAACGTGCTCCCAAATCCAGCGTACAGCTCCAGAAGCTCAGCGTACAGCTCCAGACAGCTCACCTGGAGCTCCGACAGCTCACCTAGCAGCTCCAGACAGCTACCTGGCAGCTCCAGACAGCTCACCTGCAGCTCCAGACAGCTCGCCTGGCAGCTCCAGACAGCTCACCTGCAGCTCCAGACAGCTCGCCTGGCAGCTCCAGACAGCTCACCTGCAGCTCCAGACAGCTCGCTGGCAGCTCAGACAGCTCACCTGCAGCTCCAGACAGCTCGCCTGGCAGCTCCAGACAGCTCACCTGCAGCTCCAGACAGCTCGCCTGGCAGCTCCAGACAGCTCACCTGCAGCTCCAGACAGCTGGCCTGGCAGCTCCAGACAGCTCACCTGGCGGATCCATCGCAGATCAGCTAGCAACCAAACAATTAAAACGCAAAGCGATTTCCGAAATAGAATCGATATTGGGGTTTATGTCAATCAGAAAATAAATCATAATGCGTATAGTTTTTTTATATCAGTATGCACAGAACCTAAATTATACATGATCATTTTGTTCGCTATTGCCAGGATTTATTTCTGAAAGTGGTAACGTTGCGATAATGGTAACATGATACATGTAGCGCTGATAATAAAATCGATGTGGTGATTAAACCAATTCCTATTGTTTACCATTTTTCGAATGCACTTACATTCATTTTTTGAATAATTGAAAAAAAAAAACTAAGAAATCTATCCTCAAACTTTGTGAGCTAACGTCTTTAAAAGTCAATCAATGTAAAAAATGAAATCTATGTTTTGAGCGAATTTTCATAGAATTGAAATGGTAATACTCGGGGTAGAGGGTTGAGAAAACGTATGCAAACCACTTTGATTTTAACCGATCTATGAAAAGTTGAAAAAGCGACAGGAGGGTGATGGTGGGTGTTTTTCGATTAATTTTTTCGCTAAAACTTATAGTTTTCGATATATTCTACATAATAGAAAAATTTGAACTTAGAATAATTTTGCTAGATGTATGGCCTTGTAATAATCTCAATGAATAATGCGATTGCTCAGGGTAGAGGGTTGAGAGTTGTTGAGTTTGTTTTTAATTGCATATGCTCTGATTTTGACTGATCTGTTTTCAACTGACCTGTTTCAAACGGATTAGAGTCTGTTGATTGAAATGGCTATGTTTTTAACTGATCTTTTTCAAACTGAACAGAGTCAGTTTCTATCTTCCCAGGATCCATTGATGATGTGGTTACAAATTTAGAACAAAGCTGATTCGTTAGAGGGGAATACAATCGTTCTCGTCTTCATGCGATTTTTCCAATTTGAGTGATAAATATTTTTTGAACATCTTCAATTAATTTCCGTATTTTCAATTTACGTTGAAACTCAATAGACTTCTGTTTAGAATCAGTTCTCAGGCACATATTTGGTTTATCGCATGCAACGTCATCGGATATAAAAACAGAATTTCTTCAGCTTCTGACGGGCTTAAAATTCATTATGGTATGGATAATATTTCTCAACATCAACTTTCGATAAAATATCTTTTAGTAGCTTGTATTTTGCCTGATATAAACTTTTAAGAGAAAATATATACGTTCAGTAAACTATTACGATGGAAAAGTAATTCTGAAAAAACGTTACTCTTTCCACAGTCACTCGGACCACATATTAGAAAACTAGATGGGAATACCATGTTTATTGATTTTATCTTCAAATTCGTCAAAATTATCAATCGTTAACTCGTTACTGTGTTGTTCGACTTCCATCACGTTTGATTCTTATTCATATGAATGGTTTAAATGAAAAAAAATCAATTGAAAATCTTTATTTTATAACATGAGGCTGCTAAGTATCCGCTTTATATCGGTTTTATTCAGTCAGAGAATTTTTCCATCCAGTTGCACAGATGAATAGTCGAGACAATCACTTGCTGTAACACACTGAATTCAGTTGACTTACTTCATTATTCTAGTCTTGTCTCTCTTTTATCGTTTAGAGGAGCTTAGTTCTTTAGTATGGTAGGCAACAGTAAATACTTGAATCGAGTATTACGGGCAGCCTGACAAATTTAAAACTCTATACGTGTAGTGCGGGTTCCCTACCATACTACAAGACTAGATTATTTAAGTAAGACAGTTGAATTCATTCCGTTATCGCACTTGATTCATCTGTGCAACTGGAGGGAAGAATTCTCTGTCTGATGCCTTGTATATTGTATGTTTTCGATGTGAATTTCCAAATCGGTATATCCGTTTTTTTTGTCATGAGTATCTGTTTTCATTCTTGAGTATCTGTTTTCCGTTTTTTTGTTCATGAGTATCTGTTTTCATTCATGAGTATCTGTTTTTTTATCAATGAATATCTGCTTTATGTCCACTTTCCACTTATTCGAGTATCTCACCATAGTTTCATGATGTTCGAGCATCTTCGTGTATCTTCGTTTGGGTGTCATCGTTAAACTTTATACCTTTAATTAGATGATTTCTGTTCAGCTGCATCGAGAATGTCGGATATGAAAGGCTGTCTACAATTGATGCAGTCGTTAGTTGCTTTGTTCATCAGAACACATATGATGAAAATGTGATAAAAGATGGTCTGAAAAATTGTTCCCTGGCTATTCGAACAATCAATAGGAAATTAAAGAATACTGCATCTGTTTGGTGAGAAACAGAGTCTTTTGAGTACCCTGAACCATGTGAAGAGTTATAGATCTAAATTAGGTACACATTTGACATGCGCGGTTAAGCTTTATTTAGTTGTGGAAAGTTTAGCCACTGGTATGAAACTCAAAGATTGAGGAAATGTCGAATGGTATATAATCCTTTATTGAAGGAAAACTTTCAAGCAGACCATTTCCACAAATTTCAAAGTCGAAAACTGAGGTGGTCTTCGCTTTGATTCACACGGACGTATGTAGTTCTATGAAAAACCATACAGTATCTGGAAAAGAATATTTTGTGAGTTTTACCGATGATTACTCTGGATATTCAGCAATATATTTGATGCGTTCAAAAGATGAAGTAATCAATAAACTAATGTTAATTTAGGTAGAACTAAAGAATGCTTTTGGAAAGTATCCTAAAATTTTCAGCTCGGATAACGGAGGAGAATATGTTAGCAACAGCTTGAAAAACTTTCTGAATAATTTAGGTATTAAGTTTCAATATACAGTACCATACTGCCCAGAACAAAATGCTGTTTCAGAACGAAAAAATCGTACTTTAGTCGAATCAGCTAGATGTATGTAGGTATAAATTTTGGTGTGGCTGCTAATTATATTTCAAACAGATTGGCTACAAGATCTAAAGGAAAAACACCATTTGAACTCAGAAAATCATATTTGATGCATTCTGTAACTTTTGGAAGTCAAGCTCACATCTTTGTTCCCAAAGAAAAGTGGTAGAGAAAGCTAAAGAGGGAATAGGCGCAACTAGTAGGGTCTACAGAATTTTAGATCCCAAGACAGATGATGTGTTTGTGAGAGTTTGTGTAAAATTTAATGAAAATGTCAATCAACCTTTTCAAAAAATGAATGAATGTGAAGCAAAAAATGAGTCAGAATTTGTTCCTGAAGTAACTATCACTCTGGAATCAGATACTAATGAAATAACTGAATCTTTATCAGATATCAATATTGGAGAAGAGCAAGGGGAGGATTATGATATGACAGAAGAAAAATATACAGACAACTATGAACGGAAAGAAGTTTTAATGAGATCTGGAAGGGTATCAAGGAAAAAAAAGTTTGAAAACTATATGACATTTATAATGTTTTTTAGAGAAGAACCAAGCAAGGAGTACGTGTCCACTTTGCAAACTCTAACGAAGTGGAAAAAAGAGCATCCCAATATTCTGAAAACTGTATTCGTTAAAGAAGACGGTATTCCACCTCTGAAATGGAAACTAGGTAGAATTCTACAAATCCACAAGGGGACGGATGACGTAATACGCACAGTAACCATCAAGACAGCGAGCTCAAACGTCCAGTGGTCAAAATCTGTGTACTTCCTAGTCAATAATTGGTCTTCATTGAAACCCTGGAGTGTTTCAAGGCGGACGCTATGTTAAGTCTATTGCCCAATTGTCCGGTGACATAGTGACGAGTTGACCCACACCTTCCTATTCATGGTATCGGGATACAGACGGGGAGCAGAGGGAACGCAAGATCCGGACGCACATGGGGAAGAAGCCACTTGAGTTGACCTGGGATTTTATAAACATTTTCATATATTCACATCTAAACCACCATACTAGACACATTCCATTCTATAAACACATTTCTGACAAATATAACTTTACGTATTTTAAATACATCACGTGAAATTCTCAAAATCTTCACTTACGAACAAAACATTGTTTAAAATGAATAATACAGTAATTTTCTAGAAGACAAAAAAGCAATCTTGTGTAGCATTGTAGAAAACAATTAAATTGGAATAGTGAAAAAAGAAATTTCCATGAAAAAATATCCGATTCGAGTGAAATTTATTATATGAATGGAGATCGATATACTGAATGTTCACATGAAATATCATGGCCATAGTATTAGAACCATAGAAAATTCAATATCGAAAAAAAGAATCTCCAGTATTTCCATAACTACAACAGTGTAGCAGTCAAAACTGCAGTTGGGATCTTTAGAGGGGTTGGCTTTTCGATTAGAGTGCAGTGAAAGAAAATTCCCGATACTAGTCCTGGATTTTTAACAGTTTCCACTTCTCAATCACACAAGTTGTATGTTATTGAGTCATAAAGAAAAGCGCCATAGTTATTAGAAAACGTTCTAATTTTCTTACAATTTCATGGAGGGAATGGTACTCGATAATGTTATCGCAAAACCAGCATATGATATATCGAAAACATTTCACAACTGCGCCCGTTTGGAAGCTCCATAATTCTTAAGTAGCTTGTAGCCTAGTTTTGACTGCTACAGCTTCGACTGCTGCAGTTTTAACTGATGCAGATCTATTTTTGGTCTATAACAATAAATCTGATCGAAATCGTTGAAGAATAAAAAGGAATGTTATGCACAAAAACCAACCATTTGGTCTGAAATATTTCTTGGGTTGTACTGATACTCCTTACCTAACAATAGATGAATTTGTCTTATGAATCTGATCGAAATCGTTAAAGAACAAGATGTTTCCCCCTATCATTAAACTGATATAGTATGGAAACTGCATGTATTTCAGTTGGGCCGACTTAATCACACAATTGAATCATCTACTGATTTCCAATCGACTAGAGATGTTGAAAAATCTACGAATATCATTACAACAAGTTGTTGGATATCATTAAAGATTTAGTTCGAAACACCAATTCGATCGAAGATGCTTTTTGTAGCCATCTGTTATGTGATCCTAGAATGTATGTACAAAAATAAGGTATTGAAATATGTGGAACATTGAGTCAATGATACTTGTTCTTCAAATTGTATTTTTTCTTAAAGAAGCTATCGACTATTTAAACTACTCACTACAAATTGTTTTCAATAAAATAATTCAGTCAACCCCCGATATCTATACAACAACACATACAGCTTAGTTGCTATCGAATTCATTAGGTACGTATGAAGGAAGATACACTCGAATATGGGTGCGGACGTCAAATAATATCGGATGTTCAAAAAAAATTCGTCCCCGAACTACCGCTAGCCGAATACGAAACGACCTCCTATTAGACCAACAATTCACCGCTCATTCCAAATTGCTAGTCTAGTATATAAGACCCTAGACTCATAATACGAAAGTCCCTGGTTCGAATTCTGAAATATATAAATTTGTCACCTACCAGCCTGTATATATGATACTACCGAATACGAAACAACCTCCTATCTATTTTTGGTCTATAACAATAAATCTGATTGAAATCGTTGAAGAATAAGAAGGAATGTTATGCACAAAACCACCATTTGGTGATCGTAAAACTGAAATATTTCTTGGGTTGTACTGATACTGGTTTACCTAACAATAGATAGAATTTGGCTTATGAATCGGATTGAAATAGTTAAAGAACGAGATGTTTCCCCCTTTTGATATATGTAGTATGGAAACTGCATGTATTTCAGTTAGGCCGACTTAATCACACAATTGAATCATCTATACTGATTTCCAATCGACTAGAGATGTTGAAAATCTACGAATATCATTACTACAAGTTGTTGGATATCAGAACACCAACAACAATTCGATCGAAGATGCTTTTTTGTAGCCATCTGTTATATGATACTTGTTCTTCAAATTGTATTTTTTCTTAAAGCAGCTATCGTCTATTTAAACTACGCACTACAAATTATGTAGGTTCTGTCTGTCATCAAATAAACATCATAGTAGAAATTATAATTAGTGTTTCTATACATATATCATAGGGATAATTATTTTAATTGAAAATATAGTTATTATCTTTTCCTAATTGAAAGTAGATGTTAAGTTAACAATTGTTGTATAGGTTATGATATCATAGAGTCCGAATATACATGTTCTACAACCCGAACAAAGAAGTAAATTTGGGGAACATAGAAAATAATTAATATTCAATGACATACTCACAGTAAACATTAAATTATTTTAAATGAGAATGTCATGAAGCAGCCGTAGCAGAAAACTGTAATCTATAAGCTTGAAGCATCAGTCGTCTCAAAGAGGGCGCTCAAGTGTAACCTAGTCACGGAATGCTTTGGTATTGCGAGCCTAAGTAGAGAACACCTTAGGCGCAGCAACAATCTGCTACCACCAATATTTCCTACAAGTCTGAAATGTACCACGTTCGTTTCATCTAATTTCTATAACGTGGATTGAAAGAAGAACATTATTTCTGAATATGGATTTATCTGAGAGATCGTTCCAAGAAATAAGGGTCAATGCTCTCTGTAAATCCATTCTACTCGTCAAGAAATTTGTAGAAACTGACTTGAATGAGATATCTCAATTTAATCGCCTTGAAATGTTGAAAAATCTCCGAATGACATCCCTGAACACCAATCAAATAATTGATACGGAAAAAATTCGTCCCCGAACTACCGCTATTTTTTTGTACTGGTGAATGTATGATTACTAACGTCACAAAATGGGGAACTGCATATATTTCAGTGAAGTTGACTTGAATAAGATATCTCAATTGAATAGACTGATAATTATCAGTCGTCTTGAAATGTTGAAAATCTCCGAATGACTTTGTATTACTTTAAATTCGTAGACACCATCAAAGAATTGAACAAAAATAACAACAATTCTGTTGAAGATTTCATAAATGCTTTCTGTAGAATTAATCCTTGTGTTCAGAGTTATGCAATTTTAGAATGTATGTACTTTTATAGAGATAAAGTATTGAACGATGTAGATAATTAACATTATGTAATAAAAATCTCATCCTGAAATTATTTTAGTTAAACCACGAATATTTTTTTTTATAACTTGATATTTTGAGAACAAAAATCGAGAAAAACATGGAGCGAGTCCTTCTAAACACATATTCCTTCTCGAACAATCATGCGCCACTCTGGCTTTATAGCACCAAACACCCCAATTATCATTGCCTCTTTAGCCCTGGGGGTTAAACGACCGTACTCTCACCAAACTTCTCGGGTTCATATCCCCGTCCGTCCAAAACTTTTTCATCGTCTTGGCTGCTGGCACCAATGACGTCATCGTCATGGCCGCCACCACCAATGACGTCATCAGCATCTTGTCAATTTTGAATTTGTACGGTTTCGTTTAGCATAGGCCAGATTTCAGGGGGGCAGCAAAAATTTAGGGGGGGGGGGGGACCGGTCCACCCCTGGCCCTCTCCATGACGTCGCCAATGGGATGATATGAAACAAATAATTGCAATATTTTTTGAATTGCAGAATAAGAATAGATCATCAATAATTTCATTTTTGGAAATTGACAGGACCTGTATTCTTTACAAGTGATCTTTCGATGGGAATACGCTTCATTGCGCGGTGTGCATTTTGGCAGGTGAAAGAGGGACTCGCGCAATGAAGTTCGCTCACGCATCGAAAGATCACTTGTCGAGAATACGGGGACTCTGCTGCCTGTATAAAAGCATCATAGCTACACACTATACAGGGTGTTTGATCATAAACTGGACAAACATATATATTCGTGTAAAGAAAACCGGGAGAATCATTTTTGCCTTATACAATATATCCCGTTTTCGAAGCATAAGCGAGATACAGGGTGTTAAACGTCATTTTTGAGCAAGATTCTTATGAGTGTGGTCAGTTATGTATAACAAGTTGGGAACGAGTTGGGACTCGAATCGACGTAGGTATTAAATGGGGAAATGGGACTGTTCAAAGGATATTAATATTCGTTGCCAGGCAACTGGAGTTCGTAGTTCATAGAGTGTGACTAATGGCGAAATTTTATTCAGTGAAATTCAAATATCAGTCAAACTCTATGAACTACGGACTACTGTTGCCTGGCAACGAATATCTATTAATATCCTTAAAACAGTCCCATTCCCTCTTTAATACCTACGTCGGCTCGAGTCTCATAACTAAGTTTCACTGAATTTTTTTTATAAATTCATCTACAATGTTTAGACATACCCATAATTCAATTATTTTGACTCTAGAACTCAAACAATTTTTTTTATTATTTCAGAGGTCTGAACGAAACATTTGAATGGCTGTAGTAACGAAACCGTTTGATATTTGATGAAGAAGTACAATTGTAAATAATTTCATCCATTTCAGGTGAAATATCGCTGTAGACATGTAAAAAATTGTGTTCGACTTTAAAAAAAAATTTTTCACAGAAATTCTGAGAAAATTGTGTTCATTCAGAAAATAAAATTCAATTTGACAACAAAAAAAAGTTTGGAACGTTGCAGGTTTTCCGCCTTTTTGTGATTTTTTTTTTGAGTTCGACAACTTATCTGAATAGAGGACGCAAAAATACTGAGATTCGACCAAAAACCGTTACGTTTAACACCCTGTATCTCGCTTATGCTTTGAAAACGGGATATATCGTATAAGGCAAAAATGATTCTCCCGGTGTCCTTAACACGAATACCTATACAGGGTGGTCCAGATCGTAACCAAGACATTCTAACCACGTATTCTACATCAAAAATAAGTCTTAGTTCGTCATATAAACATATGTGGAGAAATGTTTCCTCTCCGAGATACGGGGTGTTAAAATTATAGAAAAAAAATGTTTTTTATAAATAACTTTCACACTGCTTGAAATATTTCTATGAAATTTAAGACATAGGTTCTGAGCGTCAAGGAGCACTTTTTGCATAATAGCATTTCTTTTCTATTCTACCAGTGGCGTCCGTACTGTAGCCAGACTGAATATTTTCAGATAAAAAATTATACGCCACTGGTTTTTCCGACAATAAAAATTATTATTTAAATCCTTATTTAATTTGGAGCAAATTCGGTATCTTGACTTTTTGCTGTACGAGGCACCGTTTCCGGTTGAAAAAATAAAACACATTCTCATGCATGATGAAATCGACAAAATTTGATAAGGTAGGTATAAAACCGTAGAGTAAGCTTTTTATTGCTATATCAAATTTTGGCGATTTCTTCATACATGAGAATGTGTTTCATTTTTTTTAAGCGGAAACGGTGCCTCGCACAGCAAAAGTCAAGACACCGAATTTTCTCCAAATTAAATGAGGATTCAAATAGTAATTTTTATTGTCGGAAAAGCCATTTTCATGAAAATATTTCAAGCAGTGTGAAAGCTATTAATGAAAAACATTTTCTTCTATAATTTTAACACCCCGTATCTCGGAGAGGAAACATTTCTCGACATATGTTTATATGACAAACTAGGACTTATTTTTGATGTAGAATACGTGGTTAAAATTTCTTGGTTACGATCTGGACCACCCTGTATATGTTTGTCCAGTTTATGATGAAACACCCTGTATACAGGTTTGGAAATTTACATCGGAAACACACATGCATCAGAGAGATAATTTTACCGTACAGTTGAACAGTGGTATATTCGAATGCTTTGCATGCTATACGTTTCGGGTAGGTCCTATGGGATCATGAAGTTGTCTTTGTCTTATCGATGTGTGACTTAAATAAACCAGTATGGTAGGCAACTTAAAGTACTCAAATCGAGTGTTACACGCAGCCTGACGCATTGACGTCGGACTGCCCGTGTTAAAGCGGCCTACAGACTATCAACCTAGTTGACAACTAAGTTGTCAACATGCCGTGTCAACATGCCGTGTTGATGACCAAGTTGAACGTCTGTAGGCTGGTTGGTGGTTGATATTCCATATTGAAGGGTAGGTTGATACAAGATTAAATCGGTTTGATATTTGATGGGCGGAGCCCAATGTTGGCAACTAAGCTAGAGCGTCTGTGAGATAGTCATCAACTAGGTTAACAACACCAGTTGGTGTTTTGCATTTGCATGATGTATAGAGTGAAGATCGCATAGCGTCTTTAATATTCGTCGTACGTATTCGAGGAAAGGTAGTAATTTAACTAGACAATAAGAGCAATATTCGAAATATTCAAGTTTGGATAGATTTCTTTGATTGTTTAAAAGGTCTACCAGAATTATGGAAAAGAAAATCCGAGATATATAGGTAAAGAAAGCCCTGAGCAGAGGCTTTGAGCGCTCGTTCATTGGTGGAGCAATAAAGCTATAACCTCAAAATATTGTAGGGAACTTGATATTCATGCTAAGTAAATGAATGCAAATCTCGATTGATTTTGTTGAGATAATAAGGAACAAAAATTTGGAATGGTCATATTTTATGGAACACCCTGTACGATTTGGCTGGTTAACGAACTTAACCGTGGCATTTGAGAACCGAACTCAGCCTGAAAATCTCAGGTACCTACCTATCTAGGACAATCCCTCCGTAAGTTATCGTGTTTACGGCCCCACGGACCGAATTGAATTTGACCACGGATTAGTTATCAGGGAGTCCTACCCTATCGTTTGAGACCATTTGCAGCTCAAAATTCGAAAAGTTCTTTCATTAAAGCGGTATGGGAATATTGAGACCGATTTTGGTACCTACTACTCCTTCGTCCAAATTCTCCTCTTCTTAGGAGTGTGCTGCACCTTATCGTCGCATAATACCGACTAGCCGACTATAATAAAATAGTTCACTCGACGGAGACAACCGCTGAAATGATGTTTTCAACTTGGTTGACAACCGTGATTTTCACTTTCATATGGTTCACAACCTAGTTGACGAAATAGTCTTCAACTAAGTTGATCGTCTGTAGGCCGCTTCAGTCGATTTGAGAGAGACAACCATATTATCTATTCATTGGACAATGCATCGCGTCAACTGAAAGCGAAACATATTAGCACGTAATCTGTTTTCCGATGGGGTCCGGACTCCACCCGAAATTTTCCTTCAAAAATTGTCATTTTGTCATTCGGTGGATCCCCAAATTTTTTTTCTGGCCACAGCCTTGGGTTAATATGCCACTGAGGATGAATGACTTAACCATTGTTTAAGGAGAACCTTAAACATTGACTTAAGAGAGTGGAGCTTCAGCTGGATTGTAGGACTTGATATAGGAATTATAGTATCTTTTGGGCAATGGCATACTGTATCATTCTAATTCCGCTATTCTGATGATCAGTCATCTATAAAATAACTAAAGTTCACATTTCTCAAAAAGACCTCTGTTATATACTTATAATTAAGCGGAAATTCATTTTTTGTAATGAAATCCTGAGAGATTGATGTTTTCAATAACTGATCTCATGAGCATAGAAAAATGATCAAATTATTGATTAAAATATGATTTTATATTGGAAAAACTATACCTACATGCGTAGACCTAAAGGTATTCCGTTTTTTCATTACATATAGATAATAATCAGTAGGTATTATAAATTTTAAAAACTGTCGCGATTCATGATACAGGGGGTGAAAAAATCGCTTTCAAAGTTAGGGATGACAAAATCGTGAAAAATCAATTTTTCAAATTAGAACCCCATTTTTTTATGGCAGATATTGAATCTACGTTAAAAAATAATGTGAGTGTATGCATCACACCCTTGCCCTAAAATGGATATTTTCTGAGTTATTCACAAAAAACTGTTTTTCGTCTTGAATTTTCTGCTATTTCTTTTCCCTTCACGCCAAAAAGATTAAATTTTCAGGAACTGTTATTTGAACCATGCTGTAGATTTTTCACGCCTTCTTGAAACCGACTTCAAGTTACTATTAGGAGAACCATGGCAAACTCTCGCAGTTATAACTAGAGAAGATGCTCAAAGTTTTGACCCTTAATTTCTAGACATTTATTTATACGTCTCAGGAATGCTTCGTGCGTTGCTCTTCTTATTTCATCGGGAGGAAGAGATCTGCAAAAGTGTTTAAAAACCAAATTGAGTTTCAAAACTATGAATCTAAAAATCTAAACAAACCTGAACGCATTTCTGACTCGTTCTATGCAGTCCTCTTTATCATTATGGTTCTGTACTAGCGGTTCAATTATTTGAGTCAATATGTCAGAATATCATTCTATCTCCTAAGGGAGAACATTCTTTAAATGATGCAAACATGTGTAGTGTTCTATCTTACCAGTTAAAGTCCCATCATAAATGTGAACATCGAGAATTGCATTATTTTTGATGGCGCAAAAACCATTGAAACTCCAGGTCTCTTGAAAGTTCCATTGTCTGAAGTGGTGGTTGTTCTCTTCATCCCAATAATGACTGTTATGCCTATTGAAAGAACCATTCTTTGTGAATTTAGATTCATCTGTCCAAATTATACAGTCCAAAAAGTTTTCATTCTCTTGAAATCGAATCATCATAGCTTCGCAAAACTGTTCTCCTGACGAAATCAGTTTCCTTCAAATGCTGTACCCTATTGAATTTATATGGGTGCATTTTATATTTTTTTAATATTCTCCAAACACTCGATTGAGATAATCCCAGATCAATCTCGGCATCTTTGAGAGAATTTTGAGGATTCACACGAAAATATGCAAGAACTGTAATTTCGTTGTTCTCATCTTCTACTACACTTTTTTCTCTGTGTATAGTTTTCTTAACGAAAGATCCGACATTTCTCAAGTTTGTCATGGTTTTGTTAATGGTATCTCTCGTTGGTCTGGGTCGGTCAGGAAACCTCTCAATGAACAGTCGAATCGTTCTATCTACAACTTTATTACATTCTCCATGAAGTAGAATGAAATTTAAATAATCTTCATTGGTAAAATTAGGCATAGTGATCGATTTTATAACTTAATACGAATTATCACCAAATTAATAGTAAACACAAAATGCTACTGAATAAAGAGGAATTTGGCAGATGTAATTAATGATATCTATCATTAAAAAAAAAGAATGTAAAACATGGTAAATTTTTGCATATGGTTCATAAGGAATTATTTATTTATCACTGGAGAGAAACCGATGGCGGATTAGTTGAAATAAAGAGGTTTCCGATCGATACAAATTCGAATCAAAATTCGCCATCTATTTAGGAACAACCTGTAACTTTTTTCTCTTGCATATTACGGTAGTAAAATCTAAAACATGGTTTAAGTAACATTTCCTGAAAATTTCATCTTTTTGGCGTGAAGGGAAAAGAAATAGCTGAAAATTCAAGACGAAAAACAGTTTTTTGTGAATAACTCAGAAATATCCACTTTAGGGCAAGGTGTGATGCATACACTCACATTATTTTTTAACGTAGATTCAATATCTGCCATAAAAAAATGGGGTTCTAATTTGAAAAAATTGATTTTTCACGATTTTGTCATCCCTAACTTTGAAAGCGATTTTTTCACCCCCTGTATCATGAATGGCGATTTCGATTTTTGAAGTGGATACATCAATCTTACATCTTGAAAAATCCCAAAAATGAAAATTTTCCATCCAAAACCTCGAAGTTATTCTTGTTTCAGCGGAGCTCTATTTTCGATTTTTTTTTCGAATTTTCCCGCTCACAGAGAATTTTCCAACCAAAACTGAAAAATGTTACATCAAAATAACTTGAAATTTTCTAAGGTATCTATTTCTGCAATAAAAAAATGATGTTCTAATTTGAAAAACGGAAGTTGACGTCATTTCCGGAAAAACCGGAGGTGCTCATGCCTTGAAAATATTTTAGATTTCATCAGCATCGTGAAATACTGCTGAATTTCATGAAAATACGTTCAGTAGTTTCCCGTATAAATATGGGTGAGGTTCCTCGTGAAAGACCCTGTATACTTATAACTAGCTGATCCGGCAACCGTTTCTTGCCTTATAAATTATAAATAACCTAGATACCGACTGCAGCGCCACCTGTCGGGCTGATTTGTGAATCTAAACCATTCTCGAAACTCCGAGAACACACAAAAAATTCATCAAAATTGGTCCAGTCGTTTAGGAGGAGTTCAGTCACATACACACGCACACAAGAAATATATATTAAGATTTAGCGGAAATTCATTTTTGTAATGAAATCCTGAGAGATTGATGTTTTCAATAACTGATCTCATAAGCATAGAAAATGATCAAATTATTGATTAAAATATGATTTTATATTGGAAAAAACTATATCTACATGCGTAGACCTAAGGTATTCCGTTTTTCATTACCTATAGATAATAATCAGTAAGTATTATAATTTTAAAAACTGTTGATTGATGAAAGGAAGTTTAAACGAATACCTTTACTAATTATCAACTTGAAGACGTTAAATTAATTAATTCGTATCTAATAAAACATTTAGCATTATAAACGGCACAGCCGACCTCATCTACGGAACAACTTGGGGTTGGTAGTGCCTTGCCGCCGCTTTATTATAAAAATTACTTTTTCATAAAAACTATTGAAAATGTTCTGAATCTGTATTGAATTCGTATTACCTATCTATACAGGGTGACTGGTGACGTAAGGGACAACGGCTAACTGTAGATAGAGGACCTCAAACTGAATGAGGATGTGGGTTTGAATGTCCCATGAGGCTATTAGTTTAAGAGATACAGGGTGTTTTTTTGCAAAAGTGCTAAAACTATAAACTTCCATATCTTATCTATTATCTTATATCTTGAATATTCCTTCACATCTTGAAATTGTGTTGATTGTTTAACTACTGACAAATGCCTTCAGTATTCACAAATGAAGAATATGTAGATGATACATGTTTATGGATTCCGCAAAATGAATGGAATAGTTGCTGAAAGAGAGTATCGCAGGCCATATGCACCCGCGACGGCATAATATATATCATATTTGGTCTCAGAATAATCCTCATCTCAAAATAGAAAGAAATCATCAAAGCTCAAGAGAGCCAGTGGGGTATATAGGGGAGGCCAGGGCCCTGAATCGAGCATTTGTTTATTTGATTTTTTTATTAATCCTTTGTGCTATAGGTAGGGTAAAGGCAGGCAAGATGGCATAGTAGGGCCAAATGGCATACCATATTTACTGAAGAATCCACTGCGAGTGGAATCCTAGAATTCGGTGCAAATGTTCGAATTAGTTGGCAACAGTGTACGAGTTCAAGGGATCCGTTACGGTAGTTGATGAAAAAGTGGTATGAGCGTGTACAATTTGGACGTAAGCTCTATCTTCTCGTCTTTATAACTGTAAGTACAGATTATTTCACTAAATTTTTTATATCCGAGTAAATTGTACCTTTATTGTGATCCTTTTTATGTATTTACAGGGCCAGATTTAGGGGGGGGGCAACAGGGGCAACTGCCCGGGGGCCTCCACAAAATAGGGGCCCCCACAAAAAGGAGCCACCACTCAAGAAAATTCGGAAAAATTTAAATTTCAACTAGGAAACACTAGTAAACGAGGGAGAAATACAAAGTATTTGCCTTTTTACCAGTAATCGACCAGCTATATATTTCTCTCAGTGAAAGATTGCATGCCTATGCAGCTGTCCGTTCGAGATTCGATTTCTGAATCAATCGAAAAGATGAATACTGAAAACTTGCAGGCTGCAGCAGAGGCTTTGGTAAAAGTTTATGAGAATGATTTAGAACCAAGTCTCGGAAATGAATTAGTTCAGTTTGTCTCCTTTATTGAATCATATAAAGAGACTTTGGAAAAGACCAATCTTTAGAAATGTACTATTACCAATTCTCGATGATCAAAATCTTCGAGCTACATTCCCAAACATCGAAATCGCGTTGAGAATGTATTTGGTTCTTATGGTATCCAATTGCACTGGAGAGCGATCATTTTCGAAAATGAAAATCATCAAAACTAGACTCAGAACGACTATGGGACAAAATCGTCTCTCAAAGCTTACTCTCCTAAGCATTGAGAGCGATTTACTCCGTGAACTGGATTTTGCTGAAATAATTGACGATTTTTCAGCCAAAAAAGCTCGGAAGGTTCCGTTCATTTAATGCCACTCAATTATTGTTTTCTCATACTATCTTTGTTAAATAATAAAAGAATCTTGGTTTCTCGATAAATTATGTGTTGAAAACCCCTACTTTAAAAAATCATCCATTTTATTTTGAAAATAATTCGAGGCTTGGGGGCCCCCACTTATTTGTTGCCCCGGGGCCCCCACACCTCTAAATCCGGCCCTGTGTATTTACCTTGACAAAAGATGTCACAAAAACGTTGATTTAATATTCGTTTTTTTGACACGTGGTTAGCGCAAGTTGACATATACAGAGGCTAAGTAAATGGCATGGTATGCCGTCTTGCCCGAATTATGGTACTTTTTATTAACAATAAAATATTGTTTCAGATGGTCTACAATTATCGAAGGAAAACCAACAGAGGAGAGTGGGATGAGAATAATATGTTAAGAGCTTTGGAAGTAGTAAGAAAAAAACAAATGGGATGGGCCAATACCTCCTGGCTCCTATTGGATGGGCCCTTGCTAGTAAAACATTCAATGTACCTGCCACGACTCTTCGACGCACGTTTATATGAATATAAATAAATTTCTATTTCTTCTATGATCTGTTATCTATTGGAATTTTGTTTTTTTCACTACAAAATATATCATATTATATGATATGCCATCTTGCCCGACACTGTGAGGCAAAATGGTTTTTCGGATGTTACAGATTATCGTGATTTTTTTTGTCTATAATTTTTTTTATTCATATCTTTCTTCAAAAATTGATAGCTAACTTGATTGACTAGAGATTCAACTAATGATGTGCTCTGTATTTTTTCCTCATAATAGATATCGATTTTCAAAAGATTGTATGCCATCTGGCCTGCCTCTCCCCTATGTAATTACTGGTCAGAGATGAATATAACGCAATTCAATGTATATGTATGTATATGTAGTGTATATCTATGTATATGTAGTGTATTTGCAGTTTGTTTACTATCAGTAGCTTTGTTTATTTTTGTAGCAGGTGTTTGACGTCGGCGTTTGTATCGGCATACTGCGATACCTAAATTCTTCATTATCGTGCACATCTACCGTGAATCCAAATAATTCACTTTCCCGCACCCTATAGGGCGGAGGGTAAAACAAGAAATGATGACTCTATGAACAAATAGAATCCTGTTGATTAGACCCACTTAAGTTTACCCCTCACCAACAGATGTCGCCGTAAACAATGTTCGTTTGAATTTTCTGGGCATTGTTTAAGGATTCTCCTTAAACGGGGTTACGATAGTACATCTTAATATCATTGTTTAAGGAGAAACAATGCTTCAGTTATGCAGATTACGAATGAGATAGTGAAATGTGGATATTTAATCCATGTATAAATCTTACATCCTAATATTTCTGTGACATCTTCTATAAAATATAATAAAAATGTTACCATTGTTTAAGGAGGTTTCTCCTTAAACAATAAAATACTTTGGAAGTAATTCAAAGCAAGATCCTACGTCAAATAACAGACTCCCCTTGGTTTATCAGGAATAGAAATATCAGGAATGATCTTCAGATTAGCAAGATAATCAATCAAATCCGATTTCGAAACAGAAAAATAATAGAAAAAGCCGAAAACCATACCAATCCAACTATCGCAGAAGTAATGCAATATCATCCAGATGACCCAACAACAATAAAGAGACCGCGAATGTCTCTTATCTCAACTGGTAGCCAGATTTTAAACCGGTTCTTGAAGCGTCACAAAGAAGAACGCCACATTTAAAAACATAGAAAAAAAACATACAGGACGAGGGGAAAAAGTGCCATGCATTATCCCAATACAAAACAGAGGTTCTCAGTCAGTCCTTAAACAATGATATTACACATGAAATACCGCATTTTATTGATGTCATGGATTTAAAATATCGTGCGTTCAAAAAAATTCGTGGTCAAGTAAGCTGTGGATTCTATTTTTCCTAAGAGTCTATGAGGGGAAAAATAGAATCCACAGCCTACTTGACCACGAATTTTTTTTGAACGCACGTTATCATTGTTTAAGGAGAAGATAGTTGGTCACTCGCCCTGCTAAGGGCATTGGATGTGCGTATGTGGCGGTACCTATTAGAATTATGTGGCAAACTCAGAATTTTGCGGTCCATGCAAATACGCCCTCTTGGCGAATACTTGAATAATTACTTATCGGTAAAGAGGTTTCTACTTCGGCTATGAAACTATATTTTTATGACGTGAAGTTTGACGAATCGAAACCGAGTAAATTCCAACACATGTTCGATGTTGAATGAATAGAGTATGCCAGGGTTCCAGTTGGGAATTTTATTACTTTGATAATTACGGGGTCTGTTTGTGTTATACGTTTCTAGCTACTTCACGTTTGGAATTTGAATCGCAGTTGAAGGCAAGATATGAAATTGGAAAAATTAAATATAAGAATAATTCTTGGTTCTTGCTAAATTAAACGTGTTTTTAATTGAATATCAAAACGTGAATTTATTTGGTTGGACTTTATTTTAAACAAGTTTTTTTTATAGCTATGAATTCTTCTCTAAACAAATGCGACGAATATTAGTACCAACGTGAAGTCTTAATTTGCACTCACGAAAAATACCTATGATAAAAACATTACCTATTTGAAAATTTATCGCAGCGAAATTCAGGCGTTTTCCTTAATATTATTAAATTATTTCGGTTCAGAAACACGAATGGAGTTCGGAATACTGACAATACTGTAATGTAATATTCTTGGTAAAATATTTCGTATCGATGTCATTGGAAAAAAGAAAAAATATGCTTTGTTTCTCTTGTGTTAAATTTTTGAGTCAATATCGACTTTGGCAGCTATAAATCGTATCCCTGATGACGAATTTGTGGTCAAATTCAATATATCCGATTGGAGTGAATTTTATTTTGTGAACGAAGATTGATATATTATACAATATTATTATTGTTCATGCAAAATTTCAAAAAGATCACATTGTGTAAACCGTAGACAATTGAATTGAAATTTGAAAAAAAGAATCTCTATATTTCCATAACAAGATATCCGATTCAAGTGAAATTTGTTTTGCGTATGAAGATTGATATACCGAATGGTAATACAAAATTTCAAGAGGTTCCCATCATTTGAACCATAGATTTAGTTTTTTAAATTGTCAAGTTTTTACATATTCCAGTTTTTTGATAATTTTCGGAACATTATTCCGATCGTGCTGAGATTTTGCATTTATATAATGAGTGTCAATCTCAAGTCCTATACAAATTTTTGAGGTAATAGCCTCTTTGCTCCGCCAATGAACGAGCGCTCGAGAACACCTGCTCGAGGCTTTCTTAAATTTTTAATACTTGTATTGCAATAAATTTTCAATTAAATGAGTAGTGATCAGGGTACTAATGTGTCTATTGAAAAAAAAAGAAATTTGCTCACAATTATGAATTTTTTAGGAATTTTTTGCTTGGTTTGAACTGATACCTTCTGTTACGTGAACATACGATGATTTTTTCCTGAAAATGGTGTTAAAAAAATTCAAGAAAAGCCTTCAACTGGTGCTTTTGAGCGCTCGTCTATTGGGGGAGCAATAATTCTATCACATCACAATTCAATCAAAATTGTATGAGACTTGAGATTCATGCTGAGTATATGAACTGTCTCTGATATGAATGCAAAATATCAGCACGACCGGAATTATATTCTGGAAATTATTCAAAAAAAATTAAATATGTAAAAATCAGTAATATCATTAAATTAAATTATATGGTTAACACTATGGCCACAAAATTTTGCAAAAGGCTTATTATATCGATTTTTTTTTGTCTGAGATATGGCGAGACAAAAATTTTGAATGGCCATATTTTGTGGAACACTTTGTACGATTTGGCTGGTTAACGAACTTCTCAAGTCTCTAGGACAAAACCTTCGAAAGTTATCGTGCTGACGGCCGGCCCCACGGACAGAATTGACCTCGGATTCGTCATCAGGGCCTTACCGAGGTAGTAGAACACTATCGTTTTCGGGTCAAAATTCGTTAATTACAGACACAACCCGAAAATTATTGTTGAAAAGCCTGTCTATCCTCAACTTAGATTAAAGGGAGAGGATACCGCGCAAAGCCATTTCGTGTAGTTCCAAAGTGACGCACTTTTTAGTGTATTTATGTGGCAAACAAACAAGTTTCAAGTTCGTTTTCTGCTCAGTAATTTCAAGTTATACAGTAGAACTCCAATTATCCGAATTAATGGGGACCGGGACCCATTCGGATAATCAAATATGTATTCGGATAATCGGAGTTTAAAAAAAAATTGCCATTAGAGAGAAAAAAAGCTACGTTTTGATATCGCACTATTTTTTTATTGAATTAAATAAAAGAAACATGATATTTTCACATGTTTTAAATATAAATAAAATGTACTTATGTACAAGTTTAGAATAAAAATCATTGTTTTTCAAACATATCCGTCAATGTAAGCTTTTTTTTGGACAAATTTTTATCTGAAAGTGATTCGGATAATCGGCGATTCGGATAGTCGGAGTTCGGATAATTGGAGTTCTACTGTACTTAATTTATTGGATTCTAAAATTAATTTATTTATAAAATAACTGTTATTTCCATAATTCAGGTCTGAGGAATATTACCAAATGTTCGAAAATGGTCTATCTATTTATGTGGCAGATTGTATCACAAATACGCTTAGCGTTACGCGTCCTCTCTCTTCTCTAGTCTAAGATCCTCAACGTGTAAGTGTTTAGTGCAGTTTATGGTCCGGCGGAGTCTTTGGGACCTTACTTACTTACTTGACTTGACGCATTCGAGAGATGAATAACGATTTTTTTATGACAGGGAATTTGATTGTTTTGATCTGGACAACGTTTACTTCAACAAGATAGCGCTACGTGCCACACAACCAAATAAACCGTTGATCGAGCTTTTACGGAAAATGCTTCGTGAAAGCAAAGGACTCCGCAAATAGCCCAGTGTCGATTCAATACCTCAAAGATGGAATTCGTGAGGCTGTCGAGTACATAAAACAGCCACTTTTCGATTTGGTTATGGAAATTTTCTTTAAAAAGATATTGTCCTGTGAGCGTGGTCGTTATGGTCATTTGCATGATGTTATTTTCCACTATACATGGTGATCCCCTCTCTAGGATAGAAAGAAAACCGAAAAATAATTGGGTTTTGTTCAGTAAAAAAAATTTCGTAGCGCCATCCGTATTCAAGATAGAGGGCGCTTTTTACACGGATCGTACCAACTAGTATTGAACATAACTTTTTAAATATTACATTTATTGAGCAAAATTTATAGTGAACTTAAACGTCATTCAATTTTTCACCAAAAAGGTACTCTTGAAAAAAATTGATAATGTGTAGATACCGTTTGCGAAATATTTTTGTTTCAAAATTACTTCAATCACTGCGTTCGGAAATTACATCGAACGTGTCGGATTGCTCGGAATCGTTCGGTAATTGCGTCTGGTGCCGTATTCTCGAGAAGTGATATTCGAAAACGTATACGAACTTCATTGCGCGAGTCCCTGTTTTACCTGCAAATATCACACCGCGCAATGAAGTTCGTTTTCGAATATCACTTCTCGAGACTACGGCACCTGGATGTAGGGGAGGTAAATCTGTTTCGTTCGGCAATTGACATCTGGAGTCTGGACCGTCCGGATGAAATGTTTTTGCTCGGCCTCGTGAGACGGAGGAGAAAGATTAATCTGTTAATGTGAGGTTAGGTGTTACTTGTGTTATAAACAACAACAAGATAATCTACCTAGTTTTGATTTGTTATCTACGGATTTTAACTATTGGATTGCTGTATGTTCTGTATTTATTCTGGCCGACTTTGAAATGGATTTGCTAGAAGAAGAGCAGCAAAAATATACAAATCTGCCCAAGTGAGGATGAATTTACTCGATTTAGTCGATAAAGGAAATAAGTGTATAGAAATAGATAATCTTGAAGAAGTGATGTAATTTTCATATTGTTTTGAAATACATTTGTATTGAGAAACTTGTAGTTTCTATGCAAGATTGTGACAAATTGCAATAAAAATAACTTATTTTGCTAAAAGTATGTTTTATTATGTTCTGTTATTAATGCTATCCCTGGATCTTCTTGAAATTCTGACATTGGTTTCCCAAACTACTTTCAGTATCATTATGGTATTAGCAGCAGTTATTTATCGCATTATGTGAATTTCTTTTTAGCGGCTATAGTAATTGACTATAACGAAGAGGTATTCTCCTTTTGATAAAGAACCAATAACTACAATGCCCACCAATATTAGGTGCTTACAATTGAGGACTTGTTCACTTTCTATTATGCATCTTTTATTGGGTGCAGCCCCCAAATAATTGAAAACGGTATTCAAGCTCAAATAGTGCACCATTGTTCCTGTTGAATTATTGTCTATTTCGCCAAGGATTAGACTGAAAGAACCAATTTTTCACCTTAATTTTATAACTTTATACAAGATTAATCACAATCCACTAATTTACTTTCCATATGTCCAATAAATATATAGATTTTCAAGAAAAACGTACAAAAACCTCTATCTCGCCATACTTATCTTGAAAATAGTACTGACAAACGTCAAAATTTGTTTACTGTTCGCAGCGCCACCAACGTAAATTGGATTCGCCAATTAAGCTCTCTTCGCTCACTTCACTCTGCATCGTGATCTTTTATTATCAGAGCGAGCAAGAAGATCAGATATATTCACTCCCGCTCAAAAGCGAGAGCTCTTCCAAATGTCATTTTATTTCTAACCTAAGAGTTAGTTTAGGACAGTTTAGGTTTGTTATTTATGTTCTGGATGTTTTAACGAAAGATGAAACTAATTTTGTTGTTTCAATATGTGGTATCGCGAAAGCAGAGACACCGTTTCAGAGCGAAAGACAGCAAAGCAAATAATAATTTTGAGGTTACGAATTCTTTGACTTGACAAGCTTTTTGCGCCTGAGCGTTCTTTTATTATTTTCACTCTACAACAAATCTCTTGACGTTGTTGTTGTTGTTGTGTTTGTCTCGTTCTCTTTTAGAAAAAGAGAGAACTTGGGCTCGCCGCAGCATGTACCCAGATTATGGTGGTCTTCGCTTCTCTGCTTGTGACTTTTCTTGAACTTTAGGAATTCACCCTACACCCTCCCTAGGAAAGGAGAAAGGTCTCTCAACATAGGAATACATCACAAAACACACATAAATGGGATGAACATTAGTGCTACAGACAGCCAAAAAACAAACAAAAAAAAAGATTTTTTTTCTTCTTCAAATCCTCAAACCCGACTTATCCAGAAAATCCGCAATTAATTCAACCACTTCTTCTCTTTCAGAGAAATTTATTATCGAACAGATATGAGATAAGTCTCCCTTCTCGCCACATTGGCAGTTAGGGTTAGGGTATATACCAATTTTAAAGAGATGTTCAGGAGTTAGACAATGTCCAGAGCGCATTCTCATAATTGTCACTATAGTTCCACGAGATAGTTTGGATGTAAGTAACGCAAAGGGAAATCTTAGATTATTCCTATCTCTACTTCGCATATGTGTATAGGTTCTACCCTTTTTTCCCCCAAGATGCTAACTCTCTATTCCATACATTTTTGGTGTCGTTTATAATTTTATTAGTTATAAGTTTAGATCCCTTTGTAATTGAGGATGTTCAGCCCCTCCCTGCCCTGATTTGCAAGTTTGTCTGCCAATTCATTTCCCTCAATGCCGCAATGACTCGTATCCACACTCCTGTGATTGAAAGACCTTGAGATGATAGTTGTGCCCATAATTTTTTTACTCTTGCTGTGGTTATATCAATGTTAGACTCTAGTTTCCAACATTTAAGTTTCATCAATGAACTCCTGGAATCTGAAAATATCACTGTTTTATCTATTTTTCGCTCTTGTATGTATTTTAGTGCTTTTTCTATTGCAAGCATTTCGGAAGAAAAGTGGACCAATAGTCAGGAAGCCTGTAAGAGTATTTAGCGCCATCAGTATAATAAATCTATGGTTGGACTAAGAAACCTTGATTCAATCCTGAAATTCGAATTTTATTGAATAACGGCCAAATTACTGATTTTAGAGGCATGAAATGTTCGGGACACCATGACTGGTTTTGACGAGCAATCGATTGAAATTACAAAATTATAGGATTGCCATTTGGAAAAAGTGAGATTACATAGTTTTATTGAGGCTCACTTTGGGGCCCTTTTTCAGACACCCTGTATAATATTTCCTCATAAGTTATACAAGAAACAGCATCAGCGTACTTTCTTTTGTTCCACTTTCGCAAAAAGAAATTTTGTAATGAGGCATTTGAAGATATAGACACTAATTGTGACAACCTTTTTTTCGAAAAATTTGATAATCGGGCTATAATTCAAGAACCGCTTGAGTGGTTGCACATATCATACATCAAATCAGTGTAGAATTGAACGTCGAATTCGGATATGTATAAATATACAGGGTGTTGCATTTGAAATAACAAAGTTACATTCGTTTCCGGTGAAACCGGAAGTAGATTCCTCTTGAAAATATTTTATTATTAAAGTTCATGTACTCTAAAACGAAAATCCAAAATCTTGAATCTGTATTACAATTCCTTCCTCGAAAACGTCTAATGAAACACTTAAAAAAATCACCCTGTATACCTATGCCTACTGAAGTGATAAAATTATCATCAGTCTTTACCGAGACATCCGTAAAAATTTTATGGCAATTAATAAATTTTTCATCACAAAACAATTTAAATTACAAAGGACCCCCGCACACTTACTTAGGAAATGCGGGTCCAGTGAATTTTCCCCATTTCTACATATTTCTACATATTATATTTATACCAACCTCAAGAACAATATATCACATTTTCACGAAGGTCTTACATCTGGTTTGTTCTATAGGGCGTTCCAAAATTGCAGCTACGGAAAAATGAATCTTTAAATTTTGATGATAATCTTCTAATTTTCAAATTTTATCATGATGCTTTGGGTTCTGAATAACAAGATGTGACAGATATCCAAACACGGCCCACCACGTTAAGGTTCGTTATACAGGCTGTTCCATGAAGCTGTATAAGTAACTGAATGTAACTTTGTTAGTGACTTTGGGACCACCCTGAGTTTTTCAAAATATGATACCATGATGTATGTCCACTTCTGTAGGAAGTTTCATTAATGTACAAAGAACAGTTGCAAAATTATTCAGGTTTAAATTCGGATTTCATACAATTTTTTTTAAACTTATCTGTAGTTGAGATTGCTGTCAAGGAATATAGGTTTTCATTAGTATAATTATTGTGATAGGTCGGTCCAAAGGGTTTTTTCAGGAATGTACAGGATGGACATAATGTGGTGTCACTAATCTCCTCATATACAGGGTGTTTCATCATAAACTGGACAAACATATATTTTCGTGTAGAGTAGAGGACATCGGGAGAATAATTTTTGCCTTATACAATATATACCGTTTTCGAAGCATAAGCGAGATACAGCGTGTCAAACGTCATTTTTGAGCAAGATTACTATGAGTGTGGTCAGTTATGTATAACACTTAAAGTAACGGTTTTTGGTCAAATCTCAGTATTTTTGGGTCCTCTATTCAGAAAAGTTGACGAATATTCTAGATGAATACAATACAAATAAAATACAAAAAAAATCAGTGAAACGTAGTTGGGACTCGAACCGATGTAGGTATTAAATAGGCAAATGACACTGTTCTAAGGATATTAATATTCGTTGCCAATAATTTAATTGTTTTGACTCTAGAACTCAAAACAAATTTTTTTTCATTATTTCAGAGGTCTGAACGAAATATTTGAATTCCTGTAGTAACGAAACCATTCGATATTTTACAATTCTGTTTTCATATTCGTGATTGATAATCCAAGAAGTACAGTTGTACAAAATTTCATCCATTTCGAGGGAAATTTTTTCATCGCTGTAGACAATTAGGTAGACATGTAAAAAAAATTTGTGTTCGATTTTTGAAAGATTTTTTTCACAGAAATTCTTAGAAAATGTGTTCATTCAGAAACAAAAGTCAATTTGACAACCGCAAAAAAATTGGAACATTGCAGGTCTTCTGAATAGAGGACCCAAAAATACTGAGATTTGACCAAAAACCGTCACTTTAAGTGTTATACATAACTGACCACACTCATAATAATCTTGCTCAAAAATGACGTTTGACACCCTGTATCTCGCTTATGCTTCGAAAACGGTATATACAGTCAAACCTGTGTAAGTGACAACTGGGTAAGCGAGAAAACTCTTTAAGTGAGTGTAATTGCCTGGTCCCGTCATTTTTAGCCCCTAAAACCTCTATGTATGAGAAATAGAAGCCTCTATAAGAGAAAGTCGTAAACCACCAGTACGACCCGAGGTGCGGCCTCTATAAGTAAGACTGCTATTTATCTATAACTCTATAAGCGAGAGTCAACGATGGAGGTAGTTCCCCGAAAACATATGTCTATGTTTTCGAGGAATACCTAACATTGTCTCTGCGGGCATTTGGCCCTTACTTTCGATACAGTCGATGTTTTTTCTCAGCGCAGTTGATATCAAGAGCTACGAACTCCCGTTGTCCGGCAACGAATATTATAATCCTTAGAACAGTTCCATTTCCCTTTTTAATACCTACGTCGGTTCGAGTCCCAACTGAGTTTTTTTTTATAAATTAATCGAGACATACCAATAATTCAATTATTTGGACTTTAGAACTCAAAACAATTTTTTTTATTATTTCAGAGGTCTGAACGAAACATTTGAATGGCTGTAGTAACGAAACCGTTTGATTTTTTACAATTCTGTTTTCATATTCGTGATTGATAATTTAAGGAGTACAATTGCACAAAATTTCATCCATTTCGGGTAAAATTTTTTTATCGCTGTAGACATGTAAAAAAAAATTTGTGTTCGATTTTTGAAAAAATTTTTTCACAGAGATTCTCAAAAATAGTGCTCATTCAGAAAATAAAATTCAATTTGACAAACCGTTTCGAACATTGCAGGTTTCCGCCATTTTGTGAATTTTTTTTTTGTGGAGTTCGTCAACTTTTCTGAATAGAGGACGCAAAAATACTAAGATTTGACCAAAACCGTTACTTTCAAGTACTTTACATAACAGACCACACTCATAAGAATCTTGCTCCAAAATGACGTTTAACACCCTGTATCTGCTTATGCTTCGAAAACGGTATATATTGTATAAGGCAAAAATGATTCTCCTGGTGTCCCCTACACGAATATATATGTTTGTCCAGTTTATGATGAAACACCCTGTATACATGTGTTACGTTTTTATTTGACCTCTATGAGTGATAATGATAATTTCGGAACCTTCATAAGCTAGAAACTCGGGTTAGTGAAAAACCTCCATAAGCGACAAAAACATTGCGGTCCCTTTAACTCTCCCTTATCCAGGTTCGACTGTATTGTATAAGGAAAAATTATTCTCCCGATGTCCCTCTACTTTACACGAAAATATATGTTTGTCCAGTTTATGATAAAACACCCTGTATATAGGAGATTAGTGACAGCACATTATGTCAATCCTGTGCATTCCTGAAAAAACACCTTTGGACCGACCTATCACAATAATTAGACTAATGAAAACCTATATTCCTTGACAGCAATCTCAACTACAGATAAGTTTTAGGGGTGGATTTCACCCTGTTATCCCCTGCGCAAGAAAACGAGACTAGGCTCAATCGAAAGCTACTCTCAATGCAGATTTTTTCCATACATTTTAATTTTGAACAAATTACGATAACAATCCTATAAAGCCAAAAACATCACTTAGGGGTGGATTCACCCTGTTATCCCCTGCGCGAGAAAACGAGACTAGGCTCAATCGAAAGCTACTTTTAATGCAGATTTTTTGCATACATTCTAATTTTGAACAAATTACGATAACAACCCTATAGAGACGAAAACATCACTTAGGGGTATATTTCACCCTGTTATCCCCTGCGCAAGAAAACGAGACTAGGCTCATCGAAAGCTACTCTTAATGCAGATTTTTTCCATACATTCTAATTTTGAACAAATTACGATAACAACCCCATAGAGACAAAAACATCACTTAGGGGTGGATTTCACCCTGTTATCCCCTGCGCAAGAAAACGAGACTAGGCTCAATCGAAAGCTACTCTCAATGCAGATTTTTTTCCATACATTTTAATTTTGAACAAATTACGATAACAATCCTATAGAGCCAAAAACATCACTTAGGGGTGGATTTCACCCTGTTATCCCCTGCGCAAGAAAACGAGACTAGGCTCAATCGAAACCTACTTTTAATGCAGATTTTTTCCATACATTCTAATTTTGAACAAATTACGATAACAACCCCATAGAGACAAAAACATCACCTTGGGGTGGATTTCACCCTGTTATCCCCTGCGTAAGAAACGAAACTAGGCATAATCGAAAGCTATTTTTAATGCAGATTTCTTCCATACATTCTAATTTTGAACAAATTACGATAACAACCCTTTAAAACAAAAAATACCACTTAGGGGTGGATTCCACCCTGTTAGCCCCTGCATAGGAAAACATGACTAGACAGTTCATAATAGGTATGATTTCGTTTAGCCATATTATTTTCATTCGATGTTCCTTCTAACAAACTCATTACATGTGTCATTTAAGGATAGTATCAATATTTCATCAAACTTCATTTTAAATAATTACTTTCCGCTTCCTATCGTGTATAAATCATCGGAATCGATTCGATTATTCATCGATTTTATTCTGATATCCTTCACGAACGTCTATGGCGCTTCGGCAATCTCCGTAAAATTTTCGGCTAACTTTACCGGCTATCTTCACACAGGTCAATTTTGGAACGTCCTATAGAACAAACCAGATGTAAGACCTTCGTGAAAATCTGATATATTGTTCTTAAGGTTGGTATAATATAATATGTAAAATTTAGGAACATTCACTGGACCCGCTTTTTCTAAGTAAGTGTGCGGGGTCCTTTTTTACACCAGTTTCATCCTTATGGAGGGAGGAAAAAGGATGTTGCAGGGAAATGCGTGATGGTCATATTCTAAGCAATAGAAAGGCAAAGTTACCTGCGACTGGATTTTTGCTCTGTGCATTCGAAGTTTTTCATATGCTATCAGGTAGGCTGGTTTTGAAATCGGCGGAAAAAGTTTTGTTTGTCATGTAATATTCTAATGTTCTGTATAATAGGGCTATTAGAAATTTGCATTTTGTTGGCAACATATTTAGATGCTAGAATGAATCTTCTTTTTTCTAGGGGGAGTTCTCCGCATTCAGACAGGATAATATTAATGGGTGTAGACTTCATATATCCCATCACCACTCGTAAGGCTTGATATTGAGTGCTATCCATTTCCTTAGATTTTGTTTGGAACATTTTGCTAAGATGGTCGAGCCATCAAGGGCGTATCCAAGAATTAATTTCGGGGGGGGGGTTTGACATTTTGGCAATTGACTTTGTAGGTGCCGGGAATAATGGGGGTCACTTTCTGTAGCAAGTATTTGTTGTTTTTAAGAATTCAATAATCCTTTTTCTACTTCGGAAACAATATTCAACATAGATATTCCTGGTTAGGTTAGGTAAACCTATTTTTCAAATATGCTTCAGAATTTTAATTTTTATTCACTCAAACAAAAACTTAAAAAACAATATTTATTTCCCAAACAATACTTACAGGATAAATCAATATGAAATTACTATGGATGTGTGCTTTCATTGAAACTAAATAGAGTTTTTTAATGTTTTACTCCAAAATAGTGCCAACAACATATGAATAGGTATTAAAAATGAAACAGTGAGAAAACACAAACAATATTATTTATGGTGAATTCCTTCAGTTAAAGTCTATCCGTCCTTTTTTTCTATAGTGAATTGGTCAACCACTTCATTTTCATCAATTTTCACACTATAATGATTATTCATAAGCGCCAACCCATTCAATCTTGTTTCGCTAGAAGAATTGCGCAGGTAATTTTTAATTATCCTCAAGCTGGAAAAACTTCTTTCTGGAGTAACTGGAATCGTAGCTAAAATTTGTAGTAGGATGTAGATGTTCGGATACATATTCTGATTGCACTCATCTAAGCATTCTAATGCCGTTCATTGACATTTTCCATATTTCAAATTCTGCTTTAATTACGTTTTTATTTTTTTCTGGGGGTAGTGAAGAATACATCGATAATGCGTCTTATAATTCATATTCTCTGTTAAAATTCTGGGGTAGCAGACCAGATATTAAGGCTGATATTAATTTTCGGTGTTTAGAAAATCTATCAGTTAATTGTTGGATAGTATGTTCTAGAAATGGAATGAAGAAATTAATTTTAAAATACGTTGTTGTATCTAAGGCTGGAGCATTTGACCGGTTCTTCTGCCTGCTGACAATACGTGGCTACGTGGCATCTGTAATGTATCTCCGTTTGCTTCTAGTAAACACTTGGTTTCGTCATAAAGCAGTGAAACTCATCATCCACCTTATTTCTCAAAACTTTAATATCATCCATATTGCTGATATGAATTGATAATTTTAACTAGATTTTCGGAGATAAGTTGGTTTAAGTGCAAAATGAAAGATTATTTTTGCAACAAAAAATAACTCTGAAACATTTCGGGGGAGGTTTGAACCGTCTGCATATTGCCCTATGGTAACATTATCAGCTGCACAGTCCGAGACATCTTTAGTATATAAATTAAAAAGGCTAGTGCTGAGTTTAGAACCCTGTAAAATACCTACCCTTACAGGAGAAAAAGGGGCCAATGAGGTTGTTAGTTTCTGGATTAAAAGTGTACATTTCTCTGGACTGTAAAAGAACCATTATAAGATTTATAACATCCTTGGGAATATTTAGTTTTAACATGTCTTCTCTTAAGATTGCAATATTTACGTTGTCATAGGCTGCTTTAATGTCCGGGAATACGGCCATAACCATTTTCCTTTCTGCGAATGCGGTATAGATGTTCGTAGTTAAATATACCAAACTATCTGCTACCGAACAACCTCTTCTGAAACCAAAGATCAAGGGACGTGACTGGAGGGCCAATTCTATTTTTTTATCTAATCTATTTTTGATAAGGGCTTCCAGAATTTTAATAATACAAGGGGACAGTGCGATTGGACGGAGATTATCGGGGTTTGATGGGGGTCTACCTGGCTTTGTGAATGGGCAAATAAGGATTTTATTCAGGTCTGATATATTCAAGGGTGATTTTAGGCTCTCATTAAATAGTTCTATTAGTTTTAGACCAGGGTCGATAATTTTCAAACAAAAAAAAATTGCAGTAGGATGAAACCCATTGAAAAAGGAGGGAATATGATCAAAATGAAAGAAAAAATAATTACGGTCGATCCGAGTCCGGGAAATGGAAGGGGTGTGTTTTTAAGGGTGAAAAATGGTTTTCCTTGATTTCCGGCAGAACAACAAGTCCTATGGAAAAAAATTAAATGGCAAAGTTGTAGGTAATGAACAGATCTACAACTTTTATATCGACAATTTTTTCACATAACCTCAAAATTTAGGTGAAATATTCAAAAAACCAAGTTTTTGGTTTTTTCTTCATATCTTTTTCAAAAAAAACTTTTTTTCACGAAATTTTGTGAAAACTTACCTTATTATGTCCCAAATACACTGTAATTTATTTGATTTAAAATATTTATGTTTTCGTCTTATTTTTACTTAATATCAAAAAAGCACCCCAATTTTCAATCGAAAATTCTGACGTCAAAATATCAGCTTTTTTCAAAAAGTTTAAATGCTTTTTCTTCATTGAAATATCTACTTTCTGATGGTGTGAAAAAAATATACATTACTATAAGGAGTGTTCTCAGATTCAACGATTTATGAAACCCACCATTAGAGTAACTCAGTCCCCACTTCTCTATGAAATAACTCACAATGGGTTAAAAACTAACCAAAGTCACTCAGGTATATGAATTATCTCAAAACAGCAATAAATAGTCATCTAAAAATATTATTTAAACAAGATTCTACACCTTCTTCAAAATATTGTAGATGTCTTATTAAATATTAACTTTATTAACTTATTTTTTTTGTTAATTATAGAAGTATATTTCAATTTGTAATTTTTTCGTTTTTGAATGAAACAGGAAATCTTACGTTTTTTGAGTAATTAAAGAGTAAATTTTAATAAATATTTCAAAATTGTACATAATGATTTCTTCATTGAAATATCTACTTTCTAATGGTGTAAAAAATATACATTACTAGGAATGTTCTCAGAAAATGCAAAAAATTGAAAAAACCCAAATTCGAAATTTTTTTTAATCATTATGTACAATTTTGAAGTTTTTATTAAAATTTACTCTTTAATTACTCAAAAAACGTAAGATTTCCTGTTTCATTCATAAACGAAAAAATTACAAATTGAAATATACTTCTATAATTAACAAAAAAATAAGTAAATAAAGTTAATATTTAATAAGACATCTACAATATTTTGAAAAAGCTGTAGAATCTGGTTTAAATAATATTTTTAGATGACTATTTATTGCTGTTTTGAGATAATTCCTATACCTGAGTGACTTTTGGTTAGTTTTTAACCCATTGTAAGTTATTTCATAGAGAAGTGGGGACTGAGTTACTCTAATGGTGGGTTTCATAAATCGTTGATTCTGAGAACACTCCTTATAGTGATGTATATTTTTTTCTTACCATCAGAAAGTAGATATTTCAATGAAGGAAAATCCTTTAAACTTTTTGAAAAAAGCTGATATTTTGACGTCAGAATTTTCGATTGAAAATTGGGGTGCTTTTTTGATATTAAGTAAAAATAAGACGAAAACATGAATTTTTTAAATCAAATAAATTACAGTGTATTTGGGACATAATAAGGTGAGTTTTCACGAAATTTCGTGAAAAAAAAAATTTTTTTTGAAAAAGATATAAATAAAAAACCAAAAACTTGGTTTCTTGAATTTTTCACCTAAATTTTGAGGTTATGTGAAAAAATTGTCGATACAAAAGTTGTAAGGTAAATGTACCAATTATCGACAGTGCCCCAATTATCGACACTTTTCATTTCTTTTCCATATATTAAGGTTTCGGGACCAGCCATAGAATTATTTTCTTCGCGAATATGTAACTTATAGTTTTTTCTCAACATATCTGAATATTATCCCGATTTTTTCTGAGTATCCTCAGTGCAAAATGTGCCCTCATTCAGTTGAGTTTCAGCCTCAACCGAGTTTACAGCCTATTTGTTACCAATTCAGTAAGAAAAGCCTCCTCATCATATCCAAGCAAACTAGCAAGATTCAAGTGATATAAGTTTTTTTTGTACATTAAAACACTTTCATATGGTTTGATGATTTCAGTTTCATCAATGAAATAAATTTTTCTGTGATATTTTCATTAGAAAAAGGGTGTCGATAATAGGTACATCTAAAACACGACCATCCCCATTCATCGACACAAGTGTCGGTAATTGGGTAAAGTGTGGTGTTATTTGAAATACTTCCTGGAGCTTATATACTTCTTTTTTCGGAACAAAAGTAACTTTATTGTATGCGATTCAATAATTATTAATTATGTACCAATTATCGACATAATGATTTCCTTCAAATTTTCCAATTAGAAAATGAAATATTTCAATGTCGATAATAGGTTCAATTCTATGTCGAATAATGGTTAATTTTTTGCCGGTCATAGGACAGCTCGACATGACTTTTCAATGTATTTTTTTGTGGAATTGGTGAGCCCTGTCAACAATTTTTTTTCAACATTTTGACCGAGAATGATCAGAGTTTAAGTCCATACAAACCGACACCAAATGTTGATCAACTCTTATGATATTATTTCATACTTTTTCGCAGATGTCGATGACGAGTGCATTACATTATCGATTATTGGTTTCGTTAATTTTTCAGTCTATTTCGAATAATAAAATGTTACGAATGTGAAAAACTTAATGCCTGCTCTAAGAACTTCCAAACAATTCGATGTTCCGAGAACCCCACTATGAAAGGCAGATAGGTCCTGAGACTGTTTTTTCCAAAGAGAAGTATGAACTATTGATGGTGAAATGGATGTTTCACGTCGCGAAATGTGGATCTTTCATGACTAAAGCTACTCCGTCAAGAAAATAGGTCAAAATCCAATAAGAAACTGCCAAATTCAACGACTCTGACTTGAAATTTTTAAACTCTTCTCAATTTTCAAAGAACACTTTGAATGAGTTCGGACAACACCAAATTTTAAAACCCAATAGTCAATTTTAAAATATAAAACGAAATTTTTTCTCTTGAATTTTGATATCCGGTCTCTCAGTAACGAAGCCGTTTCGGACCAATGTTTGTAAAAACTTTTTTTCTTAAAATCAGTTGAGAAGTCCCCTTTGGCATTTGGTAACGTTATTCTGGAACACCCTGTATGTGGTATTTTATCAGATATCACGATGTCATTCATTGAATTTATCGATCCGATTAAATATTTATTCTTCTCTTATCCATACAACTCTTGATTCTTGTTGATTTCACAGTGTCGATAATTGGTCCTCATGTATGTCGATAATTGGTAATTTCAATTCCAGAGCTGTCGATAATTGGGACATCTGACTTCCAACGTGATTTGTATTTTTTTTTAAATATCGAAACTTCTTGTTCACGATTTCGTGTTAGTTTTGAAAAGCTAAAGGTACAATGAGTTCAAAACTGGCTTTTATGTGTGAAGAAATATTTGATGACTATCCGAAAAACATTGTACATTCCAAAGTTTCCACTATAGTGTCGATAATTGGTACATTTACCTTAGATCTTTTCATTACCTACAACTTTGCCATTAAATTTTTTTCCATAGGACTTGTAGTTTTGCCGGAAATCAAGGAAAACCATTTTTCACCTTTAAAAACTCACCCCTTCCACTTCCCGAACTCAGATCGACCGTAATTTATTTTTCCTTTCATTTTGATCATATTCCCCTCCTTTTCTAATGGGTTTCATCCTACTGCGATTTTTTTTCATTTTTTACCATTTTGAAGGTTTCGGCCCTGGTCTATTGATCTTAATGGGATTATGAAGTTGCTTGTAACATAAATAAGGTAGTTCATCAACACCTGGGGCTGAAGGACTGCAATTATGCAGAACGAGTTCAAGTTCTGCCAAAGAAAAGGGTGAAGTGATCTTTCGTCATTTGATATCGGCAATTGAGAGATGACTTGTGTGAACCGGGGTTGAGACATCTTGGCCATCAATTCATGTACCACCTGGGAGGAAGGGACTGTCTGCGAACTAGGAACGTTGTTGTTTTCCTTAAACTTTCTGATCGCTTTCCATGCTGTTGTCTAGCAATTCCTCAATCGTTTTCCCATTTGTGTTTAGGATTCCTGCACCCCAAAGAGGACTTTGAGCATTGATGTCACCAATTATAAGAAATTTGTTACCAATCTGCGCCACAAGTTGGTTAAAGAATTCTACCTTTAAGTTTATGTCTGGAGGGTTATAAATGTGGACAATTATTAGGTCATTGATTTGGATAGCCTGACATTGTGTTCTTGGTGATTTGGAAGGAAGGTCCATCAATCAATACTTTGCTAAACTTTATGTCCTGCCTGATCAGAAATGCAATTCCTCCCTTACCATCCTCTCTATCGTCCCGTAGGGCGAAATATTTGCTGATATTTACCCTCTTATTTCTTTAAGGAAAGTTTCAGACAGAGCTACTAAACTAGGTTTTAAATGTTCCATTTTTCCCATAAGGTCTAGATGATTAACATACAAAGATCTTATATTCCATTGTAAGATTCTGAAATTACTATTTTTCATTTTTTTAAAAATTGTCTACCATAATAAATCTATGAAAATTTTCTTCCTTTACCTTTTTTAAATTTATTTATTTATTTATTTTTTTTAAATTCAATTATTTATATTTATCGAATTAATATATGTATTGTCAATTAGGAGTTATTCGTTTGGTAAATTATGTATTTGGGCTTCTGCTAGTGTAACTGATGATAATATATTTATTTTTTTTCACATTGTCATTAGAGGTGCTAGGTGCGATACATTCCATATAAACATCCGTGTCAGATGACAATATTGTACAAAAAATTCCTCTCTTTCTTTTTTGTCAATCTCCTGTCTAGGTCTTGGATTTTTATTTTTGATGATGTGTTGAGTAAATTTATTTTGTCGAACCGGATTATGTTTATGAACTGTTTGGTATTTTTTTTCTGAAGAGGATGTGTTATTATTATTTGCGATTTGAGCAAATGTAGCTTTTGTTATGGTGGGAGGTAGCTGGATGGGATTAAAAGTATTTGTTTGGTTGGGTAGTTGTGGGAAATGTTTATTATTATCATTAATTAATTGCTGGTTAGTCTTATTCTTGTTTTTGAGTAGAAGATCTGCTTCAAAATATGTGTATTTAAAAACAGCCATCAAATCCTTTATTTGCTTTTGTCGATCAAATTCCGCACATATTCTATCAGTTGATTTATGTTTGAGTTCACAAAAAATACATTTAACTACTTTTAGATCACATAGGGATTCATCGTGGTTATTTCCGCATTTAGCACAACGCGATTGTGCATTACATAGTTTGGCACTATGTCCGTAACGAAGGCAATTAAAGCATTGAACAACTGGGCTTATGTATTGTTGTACCTCTAGAAGGTTATGATAGAGAACAATGTTTGATGGGATGTTTGATTTTCTGAAAGTAAGGACGCATGATTTTGAATCAACAAATATACCTAATTTTATTTTGATTTTCATCAAAAACCTTCCTCTTAAGTCTTCTAACCTTTAATATTTCACAATCCGTTATTGCATTATCTAAGATTTCTTCCTCATCGATACAGATATCTATATCTCTTATTACCCCCATAGGTATTATGTATGTCGGTGGAATATATATTTCATAGTCTTCGAATTTTGCTCCTTTTACAAAAGTATTGGCGTCTTTATAATTAGAAAACTCAATGTCAATTTTATTTCTACCTTTTCTTTTAATACTTGTAACTTTAAATTGAAATAGTCATTTTCGTAAAGGAACTTACCTAATTTCAGAGGATGCATATTGCCTATGTTTTCCTTTTTACCTTCAACGTATACAAAAAAAGGACCCTTATCTCTTGCTACATAAGAAAAAACCTGCTTATCTCTAGTTTGTTGTTTACTGTTATTATTTTTTATATATCAGATGTTCTGTGAAAGAGTGTTGATCTCAGTGATCATTTCTGAATCGTTGTCATTTTCAGCTTGTTTACGAAGTTTGTTAATTTCCGATTCTAGTTCTACAACATCAGCCCAGGAAAATTCATTATTTCCCAGAGCATTCAATGTACTCATAGCTTTGGGTGTTAAGCTTCGTGGAACCCGGGAACCTTCCGGTCCCGGGCTGTCAATGTTTATTTTGGCTGTCTGTGAGAAACTGTTAGGATAATACACTCACCAAACCAATGATAAGAACACAATCACTTGGGAATATGGGTAAATACGTTCACTTTAGACAAAAGGATTAGGAAATATTCGGAATATAACCTCCCCCGTCAAAGTCAGAAACGCGAATGTTCTCTTTACGTCACAGATAATCTTGCTCGCTGCGCAGATCATATTTTCAGACGAGCCGTATTCATAGTTCGCCCTTGAGTTGAGTGACAGTTAATGTCACCTTTATGTCTAGTATTCATAAGGACCATAAAACTCACACTCACCCTCAAGGGCCAACTATGAATACGGCTCTAAGCATTTTGCTGTCAAAACTCTACTGGAACATAGATGCATAGAAATTTCATTATGACAAATGCATAGTTCGTTCACGAAAGGTTGAGCACATAGTAGGCGTTTCTTTATTTATCTGAAGTTGGCAGTATTTCTGTCATAACGTAAAATAAAGTCAACGTTGCCGAATGTACCCGGCGTCGTCCGACGAGCTTGCGAGTTGTCAGACAACTCTATGCAATATTGACAACATTGCCTATCAATCTGACAAGAAAATAAAGAACATAACCTAAAATTTTTAATATACACAGTGGAATATGCCAAATTTTCATTGCCAACCGACGGCTCAACCTTTCGTGAATGGACTATATGTCTTGTGCAAAATGAAAATGTATTCCAATCAAGAATTCATACATACAATTCATATTGAGATCGTCGGAAAAATCTTGTAATCAACTCGGTTATTAATCGAGCGACTAATGGTCTCGAACTATTAAAGCGTTCGCTCCGCTCACGCTTTAAAATATCTTGACCATTAGTCGCTGTATTTAATAACCTAGTTGATTAGATAACTATTTCTATCACAATAGATCTGGAATTCGAAATAGATAGCACAATAATTATAAATGAATACATTAAATATCAATAACTAACATCTGCAAAATGATTTTTTCATTTCAAACCGTCCTGGAAAAGCTTGGAAAACGTGGTTGGTAGTTATAAACAAATACCAAAACAATCTTAAGACGTCGATTTGTCAGTTGTCAATCTTTTAGCTCTAGATCGTTCGTCAATTCCAGATTTGTCAGACATATCTGCAGTCACGTGACAAAAAATCTGTCCGATCTGGGATGTAATTGCCGAACGCGTCTAATGACCTCATAGCTGACTCCCAAATGTGTGTGAAGTTGGCCCAGCACTTTTTGATTTTCGAAAAATTTTTTGTTGTGTTGAATTGTGCTAGGTTTGTGCTGATAATTTTTTTTTCTTAATTCCAAGTGGTTTTCGAGATATTTCCAAAACCGAAAAAATGAGCCAGCCCAGCACTTTTCGAAAAATGGGATTTAAATGATTGATAAAAATTGTGCTACACATGTACTGAGTTGTGCCGTTCGAATTTTCTCGAAAGTCTCTCTAATTTCCGGAAAAATCGATATTTAAGAAAAAGGATAGTCCAGAACTTTGGTTTTTTTTCGCAAACGAACGAAAAAAATTGTGCTACATTTGTGCTGCTTTGTGCCGTAAATATTTTCACGAAAATCATTCGTGTTTTCCTGCAAACTACGAAAATAAAAAAAAAGTCATCCCAACACTTTTATTTTTTTTTCGAAGGAAACATGCTCAAAACATTGTGCTACTCTTAGGCAAAGTAGTGCCGTAGTTATTTTCATAAATATCAATTTAATTCACCCAAAAAATAAAGAAATCAGAAAAAAGTTAGCCCACCACTTTCATTTTTTTTTGACGAAAATTGTTTTATATGATTGTACTCTATTTATGCCAACTTGTGCTGGTCAAAGTTTTAAAAAAATCATCAGTTTCATTCTTATATGGGGGAAAAAATAAAAATCAGTAGGGTGGAGGAAAAACCAGTATACCTGGCAACAGTGTGTGAAGTTGGCCCAGCAGTTTTTTATTTTCGAAAAAAATTTTGTTGTGCTTAATTGCACTAGGTTTGTGCTGCTTTGTGCTGCTGAAATTTTTCTTTTATTTCATTCGGTCTTTGGGATATTCAACAAAATGTTAAGTACGAATAAGCCTAGCATTTTGCAAGAAATTGGTTTCCAACGGTTGAAATGGATTATGGTATAAATGTATTAAGTTGGTACTGAATTGGGGCCTTCAAATCTTCTCGAAAATTCCTCTGAGTTGTTAGGATATTCAAGTTAACAAAAAAAATATCTCAGAAATTATATTTTTTTCTCTACCGGAAATGTGGTGTATATCGTGACTCGTGTCAATATTCAATATTCAGAAAACACTTCGAATTTTTCCGTCGAATGTTGGAAATTGAATAAATCGATCTACTGTAGGAAAATCGGTACACATGGTAACATAACATTGACGACATTGAAATTCGTGAAAACTGTGGAATTTCGATAGACGTCTGAACTTACTCTGTTGCCTTGATTATTCGAAGGGGGTTAAACTCATGACAATATTGTCGATAAAAATAAGCTCAGGAGATTTTTGAATGATTTGATTATGTTTTACAGCAAAGTCGACGAAATATCGTTGAATTTATTCGCGCCTCTTAGATGAAATTTATGGTCGCATAATTTTCTTGGAGGGAAAATTGTTTCTTTACTTTTATGCATTCGAAAACCTGTATTAGTATACATAAGTATACACATATAGTTCAATTTTCGTATTAGAGTAGTATTTTTATTTCCATAAAATTAAAAAAAAATCAATAATCCTCTTGAAAAACTTCGAAATATTAAATTATTCCCATAATAATAAGAAACGATAAAAAAAATAATTTCAATGAAAACAAAAACAAAAATATGATATTTCATGTAGATAACGGATAATGCTTGGTAGGTTCGTACAAAACAATTCGTTCAATATCTCAAAAACCGATTGAAATAAAAGGAAAATTTAAGCGGCACAAAGTAGCACAAACCTAGCACCATTCAGCACAACAATTTGTTCGAAAATTAAAAAGTGCTGAGCCAACTTCACACACACTGTTGCCAGGTATACTGGTTTTTCCTCCACCCTACTGATTTTTCTTATTTTCCCCATATAAGAAGAAAACTGATAATTTTTCTGAAAATTTGACCAGCACAAGTTGGCACAAATAGAGTACAATCATACAAAAAAAATTTCTACAAAAAAAAAAGAAAGTGCTGGGCTAACTCTTTTCTAATTTCTTTATTTTCGGGGTGAATTAGAGGGATATTTGTGAAAAAACCTACGGCACAACTTTGCCTAAGAGTAGCACAACGTTTTGACCATGTTTCCTTCGAAAAAAAAACAAAAGTGCTGGGATGACTTTTTTTTATTTTCGTAGTTTGCAGAAAAACGCGAATGTTTTCCGTGAAAATATTTACGGCACAAAGCAGCACAAATGTAGCACAAATTTTTTCATTCGTTTGTAAGAAAAAAAAACCAAAGTGCTGGGCTATCTTTTTTTTGAATTTCGATTTTTCAGGAAATGAGAGTCACTTTCGAGAAAATTCGAACGGCACAACTCAGTACATGTGTAGCACAATTTTTATCAATTATTTAAATTCATTTTTCGAAAAAAGCTGGGCTGGCTCATTTTTTCGGTTTTGAAAATATCTCTAAAACCACTTTGAATTGAGAAAAAATATTATCGGCACAAAGCAGCACAAACCTAGCACAATTCAGCACAGCAAAATTTTTTTCGAAAATCACGAAGTGCTGGGCCAACTTCACACACATGACTCCCAACCGTTACAGGCATCGGATGTTACCTCATAATTTTACAATCTAAATATTTCAAAAACGATACACATCATCGAGTTTTTTCAAGAGTACCTTTTTGGTGTAAAATTGAATGATGTTTAGGTTCACTTTAAATTTTGCTCAATAAATCTAATATTTAAAAAGTTATGTTCGAATACTAGTTGGAACGATCCGTGTAAAAAGCGCCCTCTATCTTGAATACGGATGGCGCTACGAAATTTTTTTACTGAACAAAACCCAATTATTTTTCGGTTTTCTTTCTATCCTAGAGAAGGGATCACCATTTTTTTGAAACACCCTGTATATTGACGGCACGAAATAACCATCCGATCATTTATTTCAAAAACTCATTTTTCTTTGAATATCGAAATGACACCTCTAACTGGAAAACCCTGTATATGCACAGCGAAGTAATTTTAAGCTTATAACTGCTTGTTCATACTGGGAAAATTCATACCTGAATATCATAGAACCTGTTGGTTTCATTCTATTTTTTTATGAATTATTCAACTTCCCCTTTCAAATCCTGAACGTTCGTTGAAAAATACAAGTTTTGAAATGTTCTTAGGGTTTATCGTAAATACGATGGCTTCAAAGACTTTCCATTACGTGGCTTTAATTATTGATACCTTAATTATGTCATTCATTTATTTAAATTCAAGAGACTGCATAGGTACAGACAGGATAAACAAATTTCTTAAGCATAAAAATAATATCAGAATATATAAAAATTTCTCAAATCATTCACTTCTTTGCTACCGAGTTAAAAATTCCTTTTCGCGATCTCATGACGAAATCGGAAATATTTCTTAAATCCCACAACCCTTAGAGCCTCAGAGTAATAAAAATTTGTATTACTCTAGACCCTCGGATATTTCATACAGGCATACAAAAGAGAAGTTGTGGAGGAAGATGCAAGACACGTTGACGTGAAGAAAAATTGCCTGCCACTAGAGACATCTGTTGTTCACCATACACAAAAAAATACTCGTCCGAATTTTCAACATTGTACATAGGGAATCCATCATGTTGGACCTCTTCCGGGGTGGCGCCCTCTAACGATATTGCCCAATATCCTCCAATAATAATTGAACCGGAGTAACCAACTATCTTCTCCTTAAACAATGACGTTATATAAAATACATAAAACATCCTTAAGGGTCGATTCTTATTAGTTTTCTTTATATTTTCAATAGAAATTACAGATTTTAAAAACAAATTCATTTTTAGTGCAATCTGTTGGTCAAATGTGAACTAAAAATGTAGTTCGGGGAGTTAGCTCACAGAGGGAATTTTGGTCAACTTCACTATTTGCTTCTTTTTTTTATATATCCCCATCTTCGTCTACACTATTTGGCAACATCTGACTTTCTTAATTCGCGCGCAACGTAATCGTAGTAAAATTCAAATTGAATTTATGAATGGGCACATCTCAGAGGAAGAAGTAAACTTTTTTTACTTCTTCCTCTGAGGGGCACATCTAAACCAAAGCTCCCTCTGTGAGCTAACTCCCCGAACTACACTTCATTGGAGTTACATAAACAAAGGCGAATTTTCGCGAGTTGTGGTTACATGTAACTATCTAACTATCACGTGATGATTTGACAGAAAATACGTGTATTAACTGTCAACTATGTAACTATGGTAAGCTGTAGTTACATCGCCAAAATTCGACTCAAGGGTACTACGAATGCAAGGCCTATCTTTCTAGTATTTTAGGTCTATGACACAGAAACCGACGTGAAGCTGGCTGGCTAAGCTGGCTGCTAAAAGTTACGAAGATACCCGAACGCACAGTGGCGCCGTAGTCGATACGGACTGGCCGAGCTTCACACGAAACGGCACCGCGTTCACTCCGTTTATGCTCGATACGTTGGATGTATTATTTATAGTCCAGAATGAAACATTTCGCATATATATATATATCGGTCTGCATGATTTCGTACAATAGATATGATAGGAAATATTAAAAGATACCATATATGATTAAAATAAAATCTTTTTTCATGGACAAATCACCTCATCTATACTGGGAATCTTAGACAAAGGAAAGAGTCTAAGCTGGGAATCCATTGCGGCACTTTTCGATAAAAAATGTTCAACAATTTGTTTCGAAACTTTTGCAAACGAGCGCTGTAATGAAATATTATCAGCTGGTTTCTTATAAGTGTAGAGAACACGTTTTTCATAAAATAATCACTTCATCTTGTTCGAGGAAAAACTGCAGCCTTTCAAGAAAAAAAATTCTCAACAATTTTTTTCGAAACTTTTGCAAACGCGCGCTGTGTTGAAACATAATCAGATGGTTTCTAATAAGTGTAAAGAACATGTCTTTCATAAAATAATCACTTCATCTTGTACGAGGAAGAACTGCAGCCTTTCAAGAAAAAAAATTTTCAACAATTTTTTCGAAACTTTTGCAAACGAGCGCTGTAATAAAACATTATCAGATGGTTTCTAATAAGTGTAAAGAACATGTTTTTCATATAATAATCACTTCATCTTGTTCGTGGAAAAACTGCAGCACTTTTCGATAAAAAATGTTCAACAATTTTTTTCGAAACTTTTGCAAACGAGCGCTGTAATGAAATATTATCAGATGGTTTCTAATAAGTGTAGAGAAACGTTTTTTCATAAAATAATCACTTCATCTTGTTCGAGGAAAAACTGTAGCCTTTCAAGAAAAAAAATTTTCAACAATTTTTTTCGAAACGTTTGCAAACGAGCGCTGTGTTGAAACATTATCAGATGTTTTCTAATAAGTGTAGTGAACATGTTTTTCATAAAATAATCACTCCATCTTGTTCGAGGAAAAACTGCAGCACTTTTCGATAAAAAATTTTCAACAATTTTTTTTCGAAACTTTGCAAACGAGCGCTGTAATGAAATATTATCAGATGGTTTCTTATAAGTGTAGAGAACACGTTTTTCATAAAATAATCACTTCATCTTGTTCGAGGAAAACTGCAGCCTTTCAAGAAAAAAAATTTTCAACAATTTTTTTCGAAACTTTTGCAAACGCGTGCTGTGTTGAAACATTATCAGATGGTTTCTAATAAGTGTAGAGAACATGTTTTTCATGAAATAATCACTTCATCTTGTTCGAGGAAAAACTGCAGCACTTTTCGATAAAAAATTTTCAACAATTTTTTTCGAAACTTTTGCAAACGAGCGCTGTAATGAAATATTATCAGATGGTTTCTTATAAGTGTAAAGAACATGTTTTTCATAAAATAATCACTTCATCTTGTTTCTAGGAAAAACTGCAGCTTTTCAAGAAAAAAAATTCTCAACAATTTTTTTCGAAACTTTTGCAAACGCGCGCTGTGTTGAAACATTATCAGATGGTTTCTAATAAGTGTAAAGAACATGTCTTTCATAAAATAATCACTTCATCTTGTTCAAGGAAAAACTGCAGCACTTCAAGAAAAAAATTTTCAACAATTTTTTTCGAAACTTTTGCAAACGAGCGCTGTAATAAAACATTATCAGATGGTTTCTAATAAGTGTAGAGAACACGTTTTTCATAAAATAATCTCTTCATCTTGTTCGAGGAAAAACTGCAGCACTTTTCGATAAAAAATTTTCAACAATTTTTTTCGAAACTTTTGCAAACCAGCGCTGTAATGAAATATTATCAGATGGTTTCTAATAAGTGTAGAGAACACGTTTTTCATAAAATAATCACTTCATCTTGTTCGAGGAAAAACTGCAGCCTTTCAAGAAAAAAAATTTTCAACAATTTTTTTCTAAACTTTTGCAAACGAGCGCTGTAATGGAATATTATCAGATGGTTTCTAATAAGTATAGAGAACACGTTTTTCATAAAATAATCACTTCATCTTGTTTAGGGAAAAACTGCAGCCTTTCAAGAAAAAAAATTTTCAACAATTTTTTTCTAAACTTTTGCAAACGAGCGCTGTAATGGAATATTATCAGATGGTTTCTAATAAGTATAGAGAACACGTTTTTCATAAAATAATCACTTCATCTTGTTCGAGGAAAAACTGCAGCACTTTTCGATAAAAAATTTTCAACAATTTTTTTCGAAACTTTTGCAAATGAGCGCTGTAATGAAATATTATCAGATGGTTTCTAATAAGTGTAGAGAACACGTTTTTCATAAAATAATCACTTCATTTTGTTCGAGGAAAAACTGCAGCCTTTCAAGAAAAAAAATTTTCAATAATTTTTTTCTATACTTTTGCAAACGAGCGCTGTAATGGAATATTATCAGATGGTTTCTAATAAGTGTAGAGAACACGTTTTTCATAAAATAATCACTTCATCTTGTTCGAGGAAAAACTGCATTCTTTCAAGAAAAAAAATTTTCAACAATTTTTTTCGAAACTTTTGCAAACGCGCGCTGTGTTGAAACATTATCAGATGGTTTCTAATAAGTGTAGAGAACACGTTTTTTATAAAATAATCACTTCATCTTGTTCAAGGAAAAACTGCAGCACTTCAAGAAAAAAAAATTTCAACAATTTTTTTCGAAACTTTTGCAAACGCGCGCTGTATTGAAACATTATCAGATGGTTTCTAATAAGTGTAAAGAACATGTTTTTCATAAAATGATCACTTCAACTGCAGTGAACTGTGAAGTGCTGCAGTTTTTCCTCGAACAAGATGAAGTGATTATTTTATGAAAAACATGTTCTTTCCACTTATTAGAAACCATCTGATAATGTTTCAATACAGCGCGCGTTTGCAAAAGTTTCGAAAAAAATTGTTGAAATTTTTTTTTCTTGAAATGCTGCAGTTTTTCCGTGAACAAGATGAAGTGATTATTTTATAAAAAACGTGTTCTCTACACTTATTAGAAACCATCTGATAATGTTTCATACAGCGCGCGTTTGCAAAAGTTTCGAAAAAAATTGTTGAAAATTTTTTTTCTTGAAAGAATGCAGTTTTTCCTCGAACAAGATGAAGTGATTATTTTATGAAAAACGTGTTCTCTACACTTATTAGAAACCATCTGATAATATTTCATTACAGCGCCCGTTTGCGAACGTTTCGAAAAAAATTGTTGAACATTTTTTATCGAAAAGTGCTGCAAAATGGATTCCCAGCTTAGACTCTTTCCTTTGTCTAAGATTTCCAGTATAGATAAGGTGATTTGTCCATGAAAAAAGATTTTATTTTGATCATATATGGTATCTTTTAATATTTCCTATCATATCTATTGTACGAAAGCATTCAGACCAATATAATATGCGAAATGTTTCATTCAGGACAGTATTATAATACATCCAAGGTATCGAGCATAAACGGAGTGAACGCGGTTTCGTGTGAAGCTCGGCCAGTCTGTATCTTAGAACATATATAGATTATTTATGTTCTAAGGTCTGTATCGACTACGACGCCACTGTGCGTTCGGGTATCTCGGAACTTTTAGCCTTAGATTAGGGAAAGGGAGAGGATACCGCGCAAAGCCGTTTCGTCTAGTTCCAAAGTGACGCACTTTTTAGTGTATTTATTACAGTATTCGTTTGAAGAGTTTGTGCTCCTGAGCTGTTCCAGTGCTTGTGCGCAGCCAATGGCAAGCCGTATTTCGAGCTTTTGAGTTACTCAGGAGCACGAAATATCTCAAAACGAATAGGCAACGAATGTGGCAAACAAATAAGTGTCAAGTTTGTTTTCTGCTCAGTAATTTCAAGTTGTACTTAATTTATTGCATTCTAAAATTAATTTATTTATAAAATAAGTGTTATTTCTAAAATTCAGGTCTGAAGAATATTACCAAATGTTCGAAAATGGTCTATATATGAAAAACTTCTATTTAAGGGAATAAGTTAAAGTTCGAGTATAAACCATAGCATGAAATTTCTATATTTCAATTCTTAGGGTAAGGGAAAAGTTAAACCTAGCTTTCTATTTGCCTGAATAATTTCCGGAATCATTTCAGTTGGAAGTGAAGTGATTTTGACAAATAGAACATGCCTTTTTCGGATGACAATCAAGAAAACGATAAGGTTTGAAATCAGAGTACCATCGACGATAGTTCGGAAGGAAATTCTAAAAGTAATATGAATTATTCATTACTAGGAATGAAAACCGAGAATAATAATTCACTTTCTGTTATGTTTAGAAGTAAATTGTAAACTTTCACCAAATGTTAGGTTATGTTATTGTTATGGTGAACTGAAGTGATTGTGGAAATTAAACTGATTCTGTCAGAAAGCAACATCAGTTTGGAAGTGATGCGGCTTCAAATAGAAAGGGCCTAAAGTTACGGGCCAGTATAAACGAGCTCTTAGCGTCCTCTCTCTTCTCTAGTCTAAGCTTTTAGCTCATAGATAAATAAACTCTTTATTTATCTATGTTTTAGCTTAGCAGCCAGCTCAGCCAGCCAGCTTCACGTCGGTGACACAGAACAGGTGCTGTGATGGTAGTCATAGAGAAAGTGTACTTGTTCTATGATGGTAGTTCAGATGTATTTAATAACAAATTAACCTTACTTATTTTTTGAAAGATAACTAGATTACTTTGATGGAAAAAACCTATTATCTTTTATTTAACACATGATTTTACTAACGTCCTCAATAATAAGTGAAAATCAATTTCACAATGCTAGAAAAAAAATTATTCACCTGCCTTAGTTCAAAGTTCAGTTTATATCCAAGAAGATGCAGTTGTTCAAATACTTTTTAAATAATAGCAATAATGATACAGAATATATAGCAAGTGGAGCACCCCGATATTTAATTAGCCCTCAAGAGTATTTCAATTCAAAACAAATCCTTTCAAGTGTGAAAGATCGTATACCAAATGAATATTTATCTAGGAAACATTCTGAGTCCTTGTATGTGAGTGATCCTTCTGTAGCAAGAATGATAACGGCAAAAATATTACCATATCTAAAGAACAACAGTGAAAGAGTTGTTGCTGAATGTACACCTGGTTTGGGACTGGTTACTAGACAATTGCTAAAGAATAATATCACACCTCTAAAATTATTTGAACCATCTCCTTCATTTCGGGAGCAGTTAAAGGTGAGTCTGCTTTTATCCATATTTTCATATACAGGGTGTCCTGAAAACAATGGATAAGCCTGCAACTATAGATAGACACTGTCGTGGTATAACTTATTCCAAATTTAAACCTTTATGAAATTCCATAGTTTCCGAGATATTCATGGTTTTCTTATTTTTAGAAAATTTCCAAGTGCGATTAGTTTTTCTAGTGCCATTTCTACAAATGAAGAGGTATTTCGATATGTTTTTTTTTAATTTCACATGAGATAGTTCAGCTATCGGAAACAAAGACTTAAATTCATCAAACTAGTGTAAAAAGTTGGAAACTCGTGAATTACAAAGAGAAATTGAACAGTAAATGAAATTCCTTCAAGTTTGATGAGCTACAGTGTAAAAAAAATGTAGGACGCCCCTGGTAGACATCATCTTAAAAACTTGCTCAGTTATTGCAGATTCCAAAAACAAATCAGAATAGATAGGTATAATCATACAGTTACATTAACACATGAGCTTAGAATAACGATTACAACAAAAACAGTTTTCGAAATTTTTCGACTATGTATTTGGTAATCAAGTAGTTACGAGAACGAAAACTACAGAATGCCTAGGCCTATGATATCTTTTTAGAATCTGCAATAACTGAGCAAGTTTTTAAGATGATGTCTACCAGGGGCGTCCTACATTTTTTTACACTGTAGCTCATCAAACTTGAAGGATTCATTTAATTTAATTTTCAATTTTTCTTTGTAATTCACAAGTTTCTAACTTTTTACACTAGTTTGATGAATTTAAGTGTTTGTTTCCGATAGCTGAACTATCTCATGTGAAATTAAAACAAATTATATCGAAATACCTCTTCATTTGTAGAAATGACACTAGAAAAACTAATCGCACTTGGCAATTTTCTAAAAATAAGAAAACCATGAATATCTCGGAAACCGTGGAATTTTCATTAAGGTCAAAATTTGGAATAGGTTAGACCACTACAGTGTCTATCTATAGTTGCAGGCTTATCCATTGTTTTCGGGACACCCTGTATACTTAATTATTGTCCCCGAAAAGTAGTATAAATTAATGGGGATATTGATATAAATTCAGATTTGAGTTAAAGCCATATTTTCACAGAATATAGTCGATGATGATATTTGTGTAAGTCAGGATATGGAAGGCATCCATATACATTACATGATTGTGGGAGATATGTTGATGAAATATTTATCACAGATATTCTAAAATAGTTGAATAATTTTTATTAATCCTATCTGAACATTTACAAATACAGTGGAACTTCCCTAACTCGAATCTCCAAGGGCCAGTAGTTTCACTTCGAGTTACGGAAAATTCGAAATACGGAAAACTGGACTGAGTTGAGGGTGACCAATTAAAAAAAACGTATACACGGTGTTTCGTCATAAACTGGACAAACATAGATTTTTGTGACATCAGGAGAATCATTTTTGCCTTATACAATATATCCCGTTTTCGAATCATAAGCGAGATCCAGGGTGCCAAACATCATTTTTGAGCAAGATTCTTATGAGCGTGGTCAGTTATGTATAACACTTCAAGTAAAGGTTTTTGGTCAAATCTCATTATTTTTGGGTCCTCTATTCAAAAAAGTTGACGAATTCCGAAAAAATTGACAAAATGGCCTGCAATGTTTCAATTTTTTTTGCGGTTGTCAAATTGACTCTTATTTTCTGAACGAACACAATTTTCTAAGAATTTCTGTGCAAAAATTTTTCATAAATCGAACACAAAATTTTTTTTACATGTCTACAGCGATGAAAAAATTTCTTTAGAAATGAATGAAATTTTATACAATTATTATTATTACACTAGATAACAGAGTTGAGGTTACATAACCTATAAACTCTTAACTTAAGATATACAAACACTTCTTGAATTATCAATCACGAATATGAAAACAGAGTGTAAAATATCGAACGGTTTCGTTACTACGGTCATTCAAATTTTTCGTTCAGACCTCTGAAATAATGAAAAAAATTTTTTTTAGTTTTAGAGTCAAAATAATTAAATTATTGGCATGTCCAAACATTCTAGATGAATTTATACAAAAAAAAAACAGTGAAACTTAGGTGGGACTCGAACCGACGTAGGTATTAAATTTCACAACGTAACTAATCAGAACTGATATTTTATAGAGCGCGTGCGCGATTCAACGTACGTAAGGAAACTAAGAAAAACAAGTTTGGATCTGTCGGCGACTCTCCGCTCGGTAATTCCCCGAATTGCAGTGAGCGTTTTCCCAAAAAATTCGAATTATGCTTGGTTGCCGCTTCGGTTACTGCTGAATTTCAGTTCGAGTTCCAGAAATATTCGAGTTATGGAAATTCGACTTATAGGGAAAGAAATACATGGCGATGTTGTCAAAACGTTTTGCTTCTCAAGAAAATTCGACTTGAAGAATTCTTCGAGATAGAGAAGTTCGAGTTAGGGGAGTTCCACTGTACTTTCCTTCTTTCGCTCTATTGCTGCAATCCTCCTAATCTATACTTTGGAAATTTTCTATAACCAACACTTATTATTTTTTGCTTTATAATATATTGACTATATAATTGAAGGCACAAAACAGTAAAGATTTAGAATCGGCTATATTATTCTGTGTGCTTGTGTTATATTTTTGGCCCAATTTCATGCGGTACACTGAATTCGTTTATATGAAATCAGTTAGTAGGCTTTTGAATTATTCTACTAAAATTTTGTAAATGTAAACTGAGTGACGTTGACAATTGTGAAATGTCGAATTTTCAGGCAATCATTGCCATTGCTGAGAGAAGGCCAAAAACAATCATATTAATATGAAAGGAGTCAATATGAATATTTCAGCTTATTCTTTGGACAAATCCAATTAGTACACTAAATCGGGGTTTCATAAAACTTCGATCACCTTGATATTGAAATGTCATCATTTCTGTGCAATTTTCAGTTCATTTTTGACGTGAACCATCGACTTAATTCAAAATCAACGATTTGATTGCCTGATCAAGCTTTATGAAACCCACTGTTATACTAGAGCACTAGAAAGATAGGTATGCCAGACAGGCTGACTGGGTCCAACCATAGACTCGAAAATTACAGATCACTCGCAAATTTTCATCGCCATCTATCGGGGTTATGCACCAACATAATATGCCGATTACAGGATTAAAACCTCATTTGATTACAGATTTCATTTATTCGATTACAGATTTCATTTCATTCGAATTGTTCTGTAATTTTCGAGTCTGTGGTTGGACCCAGCATGGCTGTCTGGTATACTCCCCTTTTAGAGCCTTAGTTATACTGAAAGAGTATTTGTCTCTGTGCTTGTTGGGGTGGGTGTCTCAATTTAATGAATAATTAAAACAACATTTCATGGTGTGGCGTCACAACAGACAAATCATCGATGAAATGGATACAAAGAGTTCCACGGAAAAGAGCAGATTTGGCATTAATGAGGGCTACCGTTTTTTTCCTCGCTAGTTGGCGCCTCTGTTGCGTGAGGTCCTGTCAAAGGTTCTTGTACTGTCATTGATGTATTATTATTAGAAAAAATTCATATTTATAAGTGTTCGGTGTTATAAGTTGTGTGAAAAAGTGTACATTCTATTCCTTGAATACTGTACAATATCGAGCATGCCGCAGGGTTGTGCAGTTCCGTTTGTTCAGAAAAAAAAGGAACGATAAGACTTTTCTAAAGCAGCTGATGTTACCCCTTCAAAACATTATTATTTTTGTGAAAAAAACATTTCAACCCTGGTTATAATACGTGACCTAACGATCCTAATACAGAAAACCGTGAGTACCTAATAATCTTTTACATTATGTTGCTTCAGACACTTTACTTTACAATTGAATAAATCTAGTTATACATAGTTGTATTACTTGTAATATATTGTTGAAAATTTTTCAGCTATTCCTGAATTAATACTGAAAACAATACCTAGCCAATTTTCTGAGTACCAGGAAGGTGAGGACAGATATGAATAAAATACTAGTAGAGAGAGTTCTTGAACGCAGAAAGAAATTTGAAAATGCAAGAATCGTTTCAACTGTAGAGAAAAATCAATATGTAGTCAAGAGAGCTCAACTGATACTGCTTTTTTTGTCGGAACTTGAGAGTAATAGAAACATACCTACTTCGAATTGAAAATCTAATTGGTACAATTTTACTCTGGCTTTTACAACTACAAACATTTCATGTTTGTTATCAATCAACTCACTAACTCGAGGAAAACATTTACTGTAAAAATATATATCAAGAACTTGTGTAAATAAATAAATTACCCCACTTTAAATTAATGATTTGTGATTAGTTAGTATACATTGATCTCTGAGGTTTTCCTTTTCGCACATACTGTTTTTTCTATATATTCACTTATAATGATAAATGAAAGGATTGTGTGAGGTTTTATTGTTCTACTCCAAGTTTTTACACGTTTCAGCTATCACAGGTATCATGTATGTAGGATAAAAAGCAATTTCTCTTGAAATGATAATCTACTTCTGTTATAAACTTATTTCAAATCATGATAATGCGTTTCCACTGGAATTATCATTCCTATCATAGTATTTGGATCTGTAAAAAGAAAAACCATAACTCTAAACTCAATAAATAAGCATACTCTCTGCAAGAAATGCGTATTGAAACTCTGAACAAACTCACCTTTGAATTTGCTCTCCTTTTAGCCCACTTAATTGGGCAACTACCTTCTGTAATACCGTTTTCAAAGCAGTGATATTCATTGATCCGTGATTCATATTTGCTGTTATTAATCTGAATATGTATGTGAAACTCCTCACATCCTCGTAAAGATTGTAAATAAACAGAATACAGATTCACAATTACGTTTCAATATTTGACAATTCGAATTCTCGTGGACCTCACGCAACACTAGCGCCTCTAGCGGAAAATTCATACGCGGTAGCCCTCATTGCATTCATCTGCATAATGTTTGCTGGAATTTATTTGGTTCACTTGATGAAATAATAAGTATTTCAAATATGTACTTGCATGTGTGGAATTTGGTTCAATGACCTGAATTTTTGTTAGAACTTTGAGAATATCTTGAAGATAATTAATAATCCAACATTCATGTACATAACGTACAGTGCTATAAAATCATATGTTGAAATGTATGATGCTCTGTTTATATCCTCATCAGCTAATACTGTGCTAAATGAAGGCAATTGTTTGATTTACAAGAAAATTTTCAAAACCCAAAAAGATATAAGGTCAACTACTATACTCTGTTTCACGGAGTATGAAGTGGGTAAAACTTTAGCCCCTCCTTTTCCATGGAACATTCGTTCGTTGTCGTTCATATCCGCGCGCTATAGGAGTAATATAAGAGAGATAGATGGCTACTCTGCCGCGTCCACGATAGAGAGGTCATAGCAATAGGAGGGGCTAAGAGGTTCGTTCACTTCATACTCTCCTGAAATGGACTATAGTTACCTTGATGATTTGGAATAAATGATCATCATATCTAAAGCTATGGTTTCCTAGGAAAGCGGTGGCGTTTTATGACGGCATTAGCAGATGAATTTGGGGTGCCGCTTTTCGAAGATCTTTCACGATCAACGCTCTCTAAGAAACCAACACAATGGTTTGCACAGACAACGTTTTAGTGACGTCATGTACCGGTATATGTCGGACGGGTGTGACAGCAGCAACGGATCCCAGCAACGGATTTTAAGACGGTATACCGATTTGGAAATTCACATCGAAAACATACGATATACAAGGCATCAGACAGAGAATTCTTCCGTCCAGTTGCACAGATGAATAGGCGAGATAATCAAGTGCGATAACTGAATGAATTCAACTGTCTCACTGCATTAATCTAGTCTTGTCTCACTCTTATCGCAGTATGGTAGGGAACCCGCACTGCAAGTAAAGAATTTTTAATTTGTCAGGCTGCCCGTAATACGCGATTCAAGTATTTACTGTTGCCTACCATACTAGAGAATTACGCTCCTCTAAACGATAAGAGAGAGACAAGACTAGAATAACGAAGTGAGACAACTGAATTCAGTGTGTTACAGCTAGTGATTGTCTCGACTATTCATCTGTGCAACTGGAGGGAAGAATTCTCTGTCTGATGCATTGTATATCGTATATTTCAGATGTGAATTTCCAAACCTGTATATGATCGACTGAAACCGCCGTTGCTAGGGATTTTTGATGTCGATCGTTTATTTAGATCTCGTTGAAGACGATGTGCATAGTGGAATAATTTGTGACCCTCAAAGTCCCCCCGTACTTGCCCCACAAAGTTAGAAAAATACAGACATCGACTTAAACGACCGTTGCTGGGGTTTTTTTGATGTCGATCGTTTATTTATATCTCGTAGAACACGATGTATATAGTGGAATAATTTGTGACCCTCAAACTCCCCCCACACTTGTCCCCCAAAGTTTGCAAAATACAGATATCGACTAAAGCGACCGTTGCTGGGGATTTTTTGATGTCGATCGTTTATTTAGATCTCGTAGAACACGATGCATATAGTGGAATAATTTGTGACCCTCAAACTCCCCCCATACTTGCCCCCCAAAGTTAGAAAAATACAGACATCGACTAAAACGACCGTTGCTGGGAGTTTTTTGATGTCTTTCTTTTATTTAGATCTAGTAGAACACGATGTATATAGTGGAATAATTTGTGACCCTCAAACTCCCCCCATACTTTCCCCCCAAAGTTAGAAAAATACAGACATCGACTAAAACGACCGTTGCTGGGGGTTTTTTGATGTCGATCGTTTATTTAGATCTCGTAGAACACGATGTATATAGTGGAATAATTTGTGACCCTCAAACTCCCCCCGTACTTGCTCCCCAAAGTTAGAAAAAACAGACATCGACTAAAACGACCGTTGCTGGGGGTTTATTGATGTCGATCGTTTATTTAGATCTCGTAGAACACGATGTATATAGTGGAATAATTTGTGACCCTCAAACTCCCCCCATACTTTCCCCCCAAAGTTAGAAAAATACAGACATTGACTAAAACGACCGTTGCTGGGGTTTTTTTTGATGTCGATCGTTTATTTAGATCTCGTAGAACACGATGTATATAATGGAATAATTTGTGACCCTCAAACTCCCCCACACTTGCCCCCCAAAGTTAGAAAAATACAGGCATCGACTAAAACGACCGTTGCTGGGGGTTTTTTGATGTCTTTCGTTTATTTAGATCTAGTAGAGCACGATGTACGTATATAGTGGAATAATTTGTGACCCTCAAACTCCCCCCCCACTTTCCCCCCAAAGTTTGAAAAATACAGATATCGACTAAAACGACCGTTGCTGGGGGTTTTTTGATGTCGATCGTTTATTTAGATCTCCTAGAACACGATGTATATAGTGAAATAATTTGTGACCCTCAAAGTCCCCCCGTACTTGCCCCCTAAAGTTAGAAAAATATAGACATCGACTAAAACGACCGTTGCTGGGGGGTTTTTGATGTCGATCGTTTATTTAGATCTCGTAGAACACGATGTATACAGGGTGATTTTTTTAAGTGTTTCATTAGACGTTTTCGAGGAAGGAATTGTAATGCAGATTCAAGATTTTGGATTTTCGTTTTAGAGTACATGAACTTTAATTGTAAAATATTTTCAAGAAGAATCTACTTCCGGTTTCACCGGAAACGAATGTAACTTCGTTATTTCAAATGCAACACCCTGTATATTTATACATATTCGAATTCTTCGTTCAATTCTACACTAGTTTGATGTATGATATGTGCAACCACTCAAGCGGTTCTTGAATTATAGCCTGATTATCAAATTTTTTGAAAAAAAGGTTGTCACAAATTAGTGTCCATATCTTCAAAATCTCTCATTACAAGAATTTCTTTTTGCGAAAGTGGAACAAAAAAAAGTACGCTGATACTGTTTCTTGTATAAATTATGAGGAAATATTATACAGGGTGTCTGAAAAAGGGCCCCAAAGTGAGCCTCAATAAAACTATGAAATCTCACTTTTTTCAAATGGCAACCCTATAATTTTGTAATTCCAATCGATGGCTCGTCAAAAACCAGTTAGGGTGTCCCAAACATTTCATGCCTCTTAAATCAGTAGTTTTGCCGTTATTGAATAAAATTCGAATTTCAGGATTGAATCAAGGTTTCTTAGTCTAACCATAGATTTATTAGGATAGAAGTTTTCAAGAAGGCTATGTCTATTGATTTATAATTCATTTTAGAGAACTGTCATTTATACTTTTTTGATTAATCGGGCACTATGCAAAATATGAATTACAGTAACAGTGATGTATTGAATATGTTCTTCATTTATGGTGAATGTAACAAAATATTAGAAAGGGCAGTCAGAACTTTTAACGAAAGAAATCCACATTTACCACCTTTAACAAAAAAAGTCAGTAAATGTGAATTTCGTTCGTTGAATTTCTAAGGGCCGTATTCATAGTTCGGACTTGAGGGTGAGTGACAGTTGATGTCACCTTTAAAGCTAATATTCATGAGGGCGATAAAAACTCACACTCACCCTCAAGGGCGAACTATGAATACGAGCCTAATTACCTTTTCTAGGAATTTGTTACATTTCCGCAAATAAAGAACATACCCTTGATATATCATTCCAGTGAAATTATTATCGCATGTTTTGCTTAGTGCTGTAAGAAAAAGTAAGAATGACAGTTCCTAACATAGCCTACTTCAAAAATGCAAGCTGTGCGAAACCTGTCTTTAATCGTGAAATTCGAATTTTATTGAATAACGGCAAAAATACTGATTTTAGAGGCATGAAATGTTCGGGATACCATAACTGGTTTTTGACGAGCAATCGATTGGAATTACAAAATTATAGGGTTGCCATTTGAAAAAAGTGAGATTTCATAGTTTTATTGAGGCTCACTTTGGGGCCCTTTTTCAGACACCCTGTATAATATTTCCTCATAAGTTATACAAGAAACAGTATCAGCGTACTTTTTTTTGTTCCACTTTCGCAAAAAGAAATTCTTGTAATGAGGGATTTTGGAAATATGGACACTAATTTGTGACAACCTATTTTTCAAAAAATTTGATAATCAGGCTATAATTCAAGAACCGCTTGAGTGGTTGCACATATCATACATCAAATCAGTGTTGAATTGAACGAAGAATTCGAATATGTATAAATATACAGGGTGTTGCATTTGAAATAACGAAGTTACATTCGTTTCCGGTGAAACCGGAAGTAGATTCTTCTTGAAAATATTTTACAATTAAAGTTCATGTACTCTAAAACGAAAATCCAAAATCTTGAATCTGTATTACAATTCCTTCCTCGAAAACGTCTAATGAAACACTTAAAAAAATCACCCTGTATAGTGGAATATTTGTGACCCTCAAACTCCCCCCGTACTTGCCCCCCAAAGTTTGAAAAATACAGATATCGACTAAAACGACCGTTGCTGGGATTTTTTGATGTCGATCGTTTATTTAGATCTCGTAGAACACGATGTATATAGTGGAATGATTTGTGACCCTCAAACTCCCCCGTACTTGCCCCCCAAAGTTAGAAAACTACAGACATCGACTAAAACGACCGTTGCTGGGGATTTTTTGATGTCGATCGTTTATTTAGATCTCGTTGAACACGATGTGCATAGTTGATATTGAGTACCTAATTAAAGCCTTCATACTGAGCTTTGGATTATTTATTATGAGTAACGAACTGTGATGAATGCATGTCTGATGAAATATTATGTAATCAAAGCTATAGTTCTCAGCTTTAAAATACGAGTTGTGTTTTTTATTAACTTTATGATTTTGTTACACAAAAACTATTATAAGTTTGTATTTTTTTATTGGTTCAAGTTCTTGTTGATTTTTTCTAATATTTTTTTGTATTTGACTATTTTTGACAATGCTCTTTTGTTTCTTATTCATGTTCGTGTTGATTTTTTATTATTTTGTGTTATGACTTTTACATAATATGTTGTGTTTATGTGAAACTTTTTTATATTTTATGTTTTTTGGAAATATTAAATAATTCATTATGACTGAAATTTTATTTTGTGAAACAAGATCTAAAAAACTGATCCTTAGCAAATAATCACAGGCAGTCGACGTTTAAGCGATTTCTGAAATTTTCGGGGGAATTTGAGGGTCACAAATTATTCCACTGAATACATGGTGTTCTACGAGATCTAAATAAACGATCAACATCAAAAAATCCCCAGCAACGGTCGTTTTAGTCGATGTCTGTATTTTTCTAACTTTGGGGGGCAAGTACGGGGGGAGTTTGAGGGTCACAAATTATTCCACTATACATCGTGTTCTACGAGATCTAAATAAACGATCGACATCAAAAAACCCCCAGCAATGGTCGTTTTAGTCGATGTCTGTATTTTTCTAACTTTGGGGGGCAAGTACGGGGGGAGTTTGAGGGTCACAAATTATTCCACTATATACATCGTGTTCTACGAGATCTAAATAAACGATCGACACCAAAAAATCCCCAGCAACGGTCGTTTTAGTCGATGTCCGTATTTTTCTAACTTTGGGGGGCAAGTACGGGGGGAGTTTGAGGGTCACAAATTATTCAACTATATACATCGTGTTCTACTAGATCTAAATAAACGAAAGACATCAAAAAAACCCCAGCAACGGTCGTTTTAGTCGATATCTGTATTTTTCAAACTTTGGGGGGCAAGTGTGGGGGGAGTTTGAGGGTCACAAATTATTCCACTATATACATCGTGTTCTACGAGATCTAAATAAACGATCGACATCAAAAAATCCCCAGCAACGGTCGTTTTAGTCGATATCTGTATTTTTCAAACTTTGGGGGGCAAGTGTGGGGGGAGTTTGAGGGTCACAAATTATTCCACTATATACATCGTGTTCTACGAGATATAAATAAACGATCGACATCAAAAAACCCCCAGCAACGGTCGTTTTAGTCGATGTCTGTATTTTTCTAACTTTGGGGGGCAAGTATGGGGGGAGTTTGAGGGTCACAAATTATTCCACTATATACATCGTGTTCTAAGAGATCTAAATAAACGATCGACATCAAAAAACCCCCAGCAACGGTCGTTTCAGTCGATATCTGTATTTTTCAAACTTTGGGGGGCAAGTATGGGGGGAGTTTGAGGGTCACAAATTATTCCACTATGCACATCGTGTTCTACGAGATCTAAATAAACGATCGACATCAAAAATCCCTAGCAACGGCGGTTTCAGTAGATCATATATACCGTCTTAAAATCCGTTGCTGCTGTCACACCCGTATATGTCGGTGGTTAAATTGCTTCACCGCTTTCCTCGGAAACCATAGCTTAACACTTTCGATGTCTGTTCAAAAAGCTATCTAAGATTTTTGTATTGAAGCTATATATTTTTTTAATCTAAAAGTTTGTGTATGAAAAAGGTATTATAATTAATATGTATTTTAATGATATAATATTTATTTATACACAAAAGAGCTGAAAATAAAAATATCCTCCATCAATAATTTAGGGAAGTAGATAGAAATGAAGTCAAAGTATGGCATTGAGAATTACAGGTAGCGCATGAGACAAATTTAAGAAAAGCCCTGAGCAGGAGCTTTCAAGCGCTCGTTCTTTGGTGGAGCAATAAGACTATTACCTCAAAATTTTATATGGGATTTGAGGTTGATACCAAATATATAAATGCAGAATCTCAGCACAATCAGAATTATATTCTGAAAATTATTCGATTATTCTTTTTTTTCAATATTCCAATTGATTTTCTATGATTCTATTCACACTATGGCCACAAAATTTTGCATTAAGCTTGTTATTAGCATATTGCATTTGGACGTAACATTTCATTCCAATTGGTTTCTTATTTTCTGAGATATTGAGGAACAACAATTTGGAATGGCCATATTTTATGGAACACCCTGTACGATTTGGCTGGTTAACGAACTCAAACGAGCCATTTGGGACCCGAACTGATCCTGAAAATTTCAAGTCTCTAGGACAATCCCTTCCAAAGTTATTGTGCTAACGGACGGCCTCACAGGCAGAATTGAAATTTGACCACGAATTCGTCATCAGGTAGTCTAACCCTATCGTTTGAGACCATTTTCGGCTCAAAATTCGAAAATCCCAGACATTTGGTCAAAACGATATATCACTCGTTTAGGTAAAACGAGCGCTCAAAAAGAAGAACTTTCTCAATATATTATTCAAATTTGTATCATTTTCGAGCGCTGGTTCTACTTAAACGAGTGCTACATCGTTTTGCCAAAACTCGAAAATTACAGACATTTGGCAAAACGATGTAGCACTGAGTTCGTTAACCAGCCGAATCGTACCGGGTGTTCCATAAAATATAGCCATTCAAAATTTTTGTTCCTCGACATCTCATATGAAACGAAACTAATCGAAATGAAAAGTTGCAGCCACATGCAAGATGCTCATAGCTCATAATAAGCCTCATGCAAGATTTACACAGAACCATAGAAAATTGAATTTGAATATTGAAAAGAAGAAACTTCATATTTCCATAAAAAGATACCCGATTGGAGCAAAATTAATTTGGTTAATAAAGTTTGATAAACTGAATGTTCATGCACAATTTTATGGCCATAGGATCAACAGGAACACAGAAAATTCAAATGGAATATTCAAAACAATAGGATAACCGATTCAAGTGAAATTTGTTTTGTGAATTAAGATCTTATTCTTGTATTTATTTATTTACTACATATTTCATTTTTTGTATAATTTCCAGAGTATTATTCCGATTGGGCTGAAATTCTGCCTTTATATATTTGGTATCAATCTCAAGTCTCATATAAAATTTTGAGGTAATAGTCTTATTGCTTAACCGAAGAACAAGAGCTCAAAAGCTCCTGCTCAGGGCTTTTCTTAAATTTTAAAGTAGGGCATTGGAAATTAAAGTTAGGGCATTGCCCCATTTTGTCCCCTCTAAGCTATGGCACCGAAATAATTTCCTACCAAGCCTGTCCATAATAAAAGCAGATCATGAACGAGGATAGAGTCGCTTATATATTTCTACATAATTATGTTGTTTACGGATAACACTAACAAAATCCAGTCTGTATTCGATCGCGATAGTGAACTTACGTATGATATTAAGTTTGAAAGTGATTAGTGACGGAAATAAATCAGCGTAAAAATCCCGATTCCAACACTTTTAGTTAAGAAGTCCGATTTTGAAGCTTTCTCCTCATCGAATATTTTCCAAGCCAGTAAAAATCACAAGCTTCGGCCGACGATTTAGACGATGATTCCAATTTTCAATTTGTGGAAAGTAAGAAACGGAAAAAAGTCAATAAAAGATACTTTAATCAGCAAGCTCAACAAACGTAAGAACGCCGACAGACAGCAATTAATTTCGGAATAACAAAAAAGATTCATAGATCTTTACCAAATTAGTACTATTCCCACATTTCTAGGAAATCGGCTCTACATTTTGATGTTTGACCGAGAACTGGAGTCTGAAACAGTAGATACAAAGCCATTGGAGAGGATCCAATTACCTGGAGAGGTTCAAGATTAAATGCTTGTATGCCAACATTTAACATTAACAGCCTAAACGCCCTAAACAATAAAAAGGAATTAGTAAGACACTATGTGGAGAAAAAAGGCGTCCAATGCTCGATGATGGTGCAAACAAAATTAAAAAAGTCCATAATCTGATCATGTTGAGAATATTTCAAGGAAGTTGAAGAATAATTTCGAAATGTCTATCGCAGAAGATCCTGATATTTATTTGGGAATACAAATCATTCAAAACAAAAGACGGAATATTCTTACATCAAGGACAGTACGTGAAGAAAATTCAGGAGTTACACAAGATGAAATAGAAAAACTTTCACTTCCCTATAGAGAAGCCTTAGGAAGTCTACTATATCTTTCATGCAAGACAAGACCTGATTTAGTATTCGCTATCAATTATAAAAGCCAATTTACTGAAGACCCAAAGAAGGAAGATTATAGAAATATAAAAAGAACATTAAGGTATCTACAAGGAACAATAGAATGTGGCATATATTACAAGTGAAAGAATGATGAAAAAGATGTAATTGAATTGAAAGTTTATTGCGATTCGGACTATGCAGGAGACCTAAGTGATAGAAAAAGTACCACTGGATATATTATCCTACATACAATGATGCAACTATCACCTAGCTATCAAGAAAGCAGAGTATTATAGCCACGTCCTCAACAGAGGCAGAATATATCTGAAATTAATAAATAGTTTGATGGGACCATTTTCACGATTCTTCAATCCATAAAAGAGATAAATCAACATTCAACACTCGAGAAACACCAAAATCTCTCGTGGGTTTGCTATATTTACATAGAACTCAAATCGTCTGAAATAAATGAAGGTATTATACAGGGTGAATCCTGTTGAACTGTACATACTTCACACATAGATAGAGAACACTTTGCTGGTTTCAAAAAGACCCCACATGAAAGGTCTCAAACGATTCGTTTGAATTATACAGGGTGATTTCCAGTTTTGGGTCATATTTTCAAAATGCTCTATTGGACGTACGAATAATCACAAATTCATCAAATTTGGTACGTAGGAGGACAATACCAATCTCCATACAGCTGAGTTAACAGATATCAGTTTCCAGGACCGGACTCTATTTTTCTGATATTATCGGAATTTATGGAAAAGAACACCCTGTAGGTTAAAAAGTCAATAAACCTGTCATGACAGTTCAAACTACACTAAAAACTCTACAATGAAGAGTAATAAAATCACGTCGCACTCCTACAAATTTAGAGAAAAAAAATATTGAATATGCGTACTCGGAGATAAATTTTTTGGACGGGACTAATTCACATGGAAAACCATACCCAAATGCATCAAAAGTTGAAGACAGGAGAATATTATCAGTTTAAATCCTCTCGATATTCAAATATTCCAATATTCAGGTAATTTTCGTCAGTTTCCAGGACCGGACTCTATTTTTCTGATATTATGAAAAAAACACCCTGTAGATGAAAAAGTCAATAAACCTGTCATGGCAGTTCAAACTACACTAAATACTCTTCAATAAAGAGTAATAAAATCACGTGGCACACCTACAGATTCAGAGAAAAAAAAATTGAATATGGGTACTCGGAAATATTTTTTTTGTACGGCCTAATTCAAAAAAAAACATACCCAAATGTATAAAAAGTTTAATATAAATGGTTGAGATCTTCTACGCATTCAAGTATTCCAATACTCAGGGACGGACTCCCATTTTAGATTGGGTTTTTCAATAGATGATAGGTCGAAAGATTCGCCCTGAATATGGAACACCCCAAAAAACTGTTACGGGAGACCGAAAAACATTAAATAACCTACAATCCAGGGATTATGGAATACTTTCATGGGGAGTGAATATAACCTGATAATATTCGACTTTTCATGCATTTCGGTATAGTTCTTCTACTAAACTTCAGCCGCCCAAAAAAATTATCTCTGAGTACGATAATTAAATTTTTTTGTTAAATCTATTTGTGTGTCTCGCGATTTCATGAAAATTTCTTGTAGGTTATTTAATGTTGTTCGGTCTCCCGTAACAGTTTTTTGGGGTGTTCCAAATTCAGGGCGAATCTTTCGACCTATCATCTATTGAAAAACCCAATCTGAAATGGGAGTCCGTCCCTGAATATTGGAATACTTGAATGCGTAGAAGATCTTAACCATTTATATTCAACTTTTGATACATTTAGATATGTTTTTTTTGTGAACAAGAAAAATTATCTCCGAGTACCCATATATTCAATTTTTTTCTCTGAATCTGTACGTGTGCCACGTGATTTTATTACTCTGTATTGAAGAGTATTTAGTGTAGTTTGAACTGCCATGACAGGTTTATTTACTTTCCCATCTACAGGGTGATTTTCTTTATAAATTCCGATAATATCAGAAAAATAGAGTCCGGTCCTGGAAACTGACGAAAATTACCTGAATATTGGAATATTTGAATATCGAGAGGATTTAAACTGATAATATTCTCCTGTCTTCAACTTTTGATGCATTTGGGTATGGTTTTCCATGTGAATTAGGCCCGTCCAAAAAATACGCATATTCAATTTTTTTTTTCTCTAAATTTGTAGGTGTGCCACGTGATTTTATTACTCTTCATTGTAGAGTTTTTAGTGTAGTTTGAACTGTCATGACAGGTTTATTGACTTTTTCATCTACAGGGTGTTTTTTTTTCATACATTCCGATAATATCAGAAAAATAGAGTCCGGTCCTAGAAACTGATAATCTGTTAACTCAGCTGTATGGAGATTGATATTGTCCTCCTACGTACCAAATTTGATGAATTTGTGATTATTCGTTCGTCCAATAGAGCATTTTGAAAATATGACCCAAAACTGGAAATCACCCTGTATAATTCAAACGAATCGTTTGAGACCTTTCATGTGGGGTGTATTTGAAACCAGCAAAGTGTTCTCTATCTCTGTGTGAAGTATGTACAGTTCAACAGGATTCACCCTGTATATGTAAATACAAAAAAATATTGAAATATCCTTCTCCTTCCAAGGAAATCAAAATATCTGAAGAATTTGTGGAATAATCCTTTTGAGAGATATATGATGAGCAAACATGAAACATGTACGGGAATTAATGTTGGAAATCGTTATTCAAACTTTACCATCAATTATTATTCCAATGAATGTGATATCTTACTATGGAAAACAAATTATTCTATAACAAAAGCGCTAAATCCGCAAAAAGTTCCTTATGAAGAAATTTCATTATACAGAAAATTTGTTTCTATAGTCGGCAATGTCGCGCTCGACTTTACTGATAATTTTAAGTTTATCATTCAAACTGTTGCACTTCATTTTAAACATTTTCGCACAACTTTTCACACTAGAGTAACGGTTAGATAGAAACTAAACACTCTGGGAAGCCAGGGGTGTATTTAAAACAACAGTTTTACCTTCTCACCAATACCCATTCAAAGAGTGATGCTCTTGGAATATTTCGTTAGAGAGAGAATTTACTTCGTTTTGGAGGATGTTTTTAACATGAAATTTGGATTCAAGGTGCAATGTCTTGTACGAAATTCTTTATACAGACGTTCGCTATCATAGACATATAAAAGGATGGACAGGGCTTCACGTGACTTTCACACTAAGTTTCGTGGAGTAGTATTCGTGTAGAGCATATGCTCTACACTACACTAATATCACTCCATCCTTCACAGTATGACTCTCTCTTAATGTTGGAAAAATCACAGAACATAAAAATATCTAATTCGTAGATATCTACAATCCAATATTTTTATTATACGTTCTGTGCTTCGCATTAATATTATTCTATCTGTCTGAAGTCAATTTTTCTCTCACACGTCCTGTCCATTCTTTTATAAGTCTATGTGCGCTATAGGGAAGTTCCACTGTAATTGATAATTGATTGTAATTACGTCAAAGATATCGTGAGAAAGTCATTGCTCATAAACACATCCTACGTCAATGTTTTCCTGCGATTGATTGCTCATTCATGTCAATTTATGTGAAATATACAGTTAGCACTGCGGTTTAATTTCATACTGAATATGAATAACTCATGAAGAAATAAACAGAGTCACGCCACTGGACAAATTCTCGTTGTTTTGAAGATCTTATATTGTATAAAATTCTTCATATTTGACTGACATGGCTTTTTTTGAGTTTCACTTCATTTAAGTCTGCAGACAGAAAATTTTCACTAAGATTCTATATCATCTAGTTTGCAGACGTACTGTACTTATGTACAATCATATTTTCTGCTCAACAACAAACATATTTCGTAGTTTTAGGTCGATGAAAAAAACCATATTGTAATTCCTCGAATGTTTCGATTTAAATTTACCAATTGAGGTTTTTCCAAAAGTCCTCATTGGAACTATAATAATTTGAACAATTCACATTTTTTATCACTGTATACAATTAAATTTTGCCATCATCCGAAACAGTTGCTGAATTTTTCAACTGAGAATTGAAAAGTTATAATTTCCTTAATGCCTCATTTGAAAAAAAATTTAATCAGGGTTCATCATGAAAAACATTATTTTTCAGACATTGGTAGCCAAAAACACGACGAGGGTCCAATTATATTCCAAGAATTTATTCAAACTTTCTATGTATAGTTACGCAGACCAACTTGATAATGGTAATAGAGTGAAAAAACTGCTGAAGAATGTTCCGAAAAAAGGCTGGACTGAAGGTTAGTACTTTTTTGCTGTACGGGATTATTGTCTAAAATGCACATTGAAGGAAACTGTTATGGAGAATGTATGGTGAAGACTATGTTAAAGGGGATGTAGACTATTAAATATTCTTATGAATATCGTATTCTTCATTATAATATTTTTTTGGAAGTTCACACCTATGAAAAATCGCTTTTTTAGAAATCTTTCGAGATCTCGAGTTTATGTAAGCACAAAATCGTACTTATTTCTTTATATTAAATATTGTTATGATTACGCAAGAAAAACAATTAATGTAGTATGTAGAAAATACACACCGCACGAAAATTATCGCATCACCTGTATTTTGTATTGTTTTTGAAGTAATTTCAGTATTGATGAAGAACAACATAAGACATGTTGATAAACTTTATTCAGCTTATATTGAGTTCGAAAAAATCATATTTTTCTCCAACCATCAAAAAATGTTGACATTTTTGTACTATTTTCAGGTGCAAAAGTCATAAATTTCCTTACCGCACAAAAATTCACTCGTTACTTAGCAACACTTTTAATCCTAGGATTAAAAACGCTACTTTTAATCCTTGGATTAAAAGTAAAGTCTACTTGACAATCACTGTCATGATTCTGTGTTCAAATTCATAACCAAATTATGAACGATTTTTCACTAAAACCAATTTTATTGTAATTCTGACTTGGTTGGAGAAAAAATAGTATATATTATTCGGATTAAAAGTGCCTATTTTAACTCGCAATTCTGCATTCGCTCGGCTGCGCCTCGCAACTGCAAATATTGCTCGTAAAAAAAATATGCACTTTTAATCCTTATAATATAATATGCTATTATTCTTTCGGATCTCGAAAAACTGATCATAATATGCATTTATGTTTCTTACATACAATAAAATATTTCTTGTTGAGTTCAAGTGTACTGTGAAATTGAAATATCCTGGTTTTCGATTATCTGGTTATCATATTATATGCTCCTGAACGAGATACGTCGCATTTGGATTTCACCAACGAAGAAGCAGTAAGGGCCGTCACATTGTTCGAAAATGCCCGAAGTTAACACTTTGTTGCTAATCGACAGAATAATTTCATTAATATCGGGCTTTTCAATCTTTGAATAAATATTGAACAAACTGGTTTCAACTTTATATTTGTTTCTATGATAAAGTGAACATGTACCATGGACCTATAATACTAACTGGACGTCGAACTTCCTTACTGTCACGTAGAAAAAAAGTGAGGCAAGGGCCGCCATTTGCAGTTTGGGATGAAACTCGAATATTTTGATGTTCTATGCCATCTGTGCTCAAATTCATGGACCTATAATACTAACTGGACGTCGAACTTCCTTACTGTCACGTAGAAAAAAGTGAGGCAAATGGCCGCCATTTGCAGTTTGGGGTGAACCGCAAATATTTTGATGTTTTAGGCCATCTGTGCTCGAATTTTGATTGAAACATAGACGTTCCTTTGAAAGAAGTGATGAAAAACGAGCTCTATATATTAGTGTTCTGTGAACTCTGACATTTCGGTCTATATCAAATTATAGATATTTTCGTGTGATTAAGTTATTAAACAATATTGGTAACCCTATCATTTTAATTCGTTGAAATAAAATAAATAAAGGAATATTGGTAATTCTAATATTTCAGTTCATAGAAAAAGTGACACCTCTCAAATCCAACCCAAACTGCAAATGGCCGCCGTTTGCATCAAAATTTTTGACAGGTTCGCCATCTAGTTAGTATTATAAATCTATGAGATGTACACGTGTAGAAAACCAAAAGTAAAAGTTGGATTCCTTCTCTCTCTGATCACTGAATAAACTTTGCCTTGAGTCATCGACAGAAAATCGTACATGTTTCCTTATTCTTCATTGTGGTCCCTTTAGCGGACTTGGATTATCTCCTTTAGTTCATCTGCTTCATTTCTAACGCTTATCTACTCGGTGAGGCACAAATCACGATTTCCAGAGTGCTAAAGCGTTATGGGGAAAAAATCAACATTCAAGGAGACCAGGCCAAGGATGAGGGGGTAACTACAAGTACTATGGAATATTCATTCGGTGTCTTGAGCAGGGCGTTATTCCATCAATGTTGAAGTTGGCAATTTTAAAAACTATGATATCAGGACTGTGAACAGTTCGGGACTCGTTATATGGAGAACGGAAAAACAAGAATGATTCAATGTTTTATTTTATTGAAAATTTTTGCCTTATTAAAAACCCAATGAAATCAATCAATTCGAAGTCATCTGATTGAACACAACCAATCACCGCCTGATTACACTGACTATTTCCTCGTCGTAATTTGCAGCAATCAGAAACGCGCAATTTTGAATTACAAATGGTTTCTAGGTGGAAAAACTGTTTGGCAGGACCTGTCAGCAGTTTATTCGCGTTTACCCGCGGCAAAACTTGACAGTTGTTGTCACTCAGGAAATAGTCTTGTCAAATACCATTCGGGCATCTAATTTTTCCTGTGAAAAAAAATCGGAAAAACACAATGCAAAATTATATTTGTCAACAGAAAGTACCTTGCAGTGCAAAAATCCTCGTCTTCGACTCGGATTTTTGTTGCCACCAGCACTCATGCTTCTTGTCAAAATATTACTTAGCAACATGTTTTTTCGATTCTTTTCGGAAAAATTAGATGCCCTTATGATATTACTTACGAAAACAGCCCATGGGCGAGATTTTCACTCTCGTTACCATGGATACATTATGATGCATTTCGATTTTGACGTTTCTATATTTGATATTTCAAAATGCCTCGATCCACTACCTTACTAGAACACAAGGCCATGAAACAGAATGACAGCGGTAGGGGGTGAAGTGTTTGAGTAGTCAATCATTTGTAGGTGACAGTTGATGTTTGTTCACACTTTTGCGAGAATTTTGAGTTTTTTTCGGAGTTTATCGCTTGAAATTCTATTTATTTGGGTGTTACATCAATTCTTAACAGGTAAAGAAAAGGACTTTTTATATTTTTTCACTAGATTATTGTTTTTCTTCTAGTTCATAAAAGTTCTGCTTTTCAGTTCGAGGTTATTTTCATTTAATTTCAGTTCGTTTCATGCTAATCTCGCTATTTTTCCAGCTGAAATGCCATTTCATTGCTCTGTTCCAAAGTGCAGGGGCAATTATCCAGGAGGGCCAAAAGTAGCAGTCTTTGGGTTTCCCAAAGACGAGCAACTCAAAAGAACTTGGTGTAACGCAATTGAAAGGGAAGATTTCGTTCCCAGTAACAGCAGTAAGTTATTAATTATTGCAAATTCAGCTGTTTTGCCTGAAACTCAGAAGTTACTTATTTCTAGGTTTGCGAACTGCATTTCCAAACAGAATTTATAGAAAGATCTACAAGTTACGAACGTGAAGTTACAGGTCAAAATGTCGAAAAATGTCGAGATCTTGAGAAAGCCATTGCATCAAATCCTGTTCAGAATATGATTCAGCAGTGTCATTTGGAACTTCAGCTGAGGCTGTTAGAAAAGTGTTTGCTCCAAAGGCTGGATAAAACCAAAGAAGGACTAAAAAGACCTGTGTTGTTTTTATTTGGACTAGTCATCAGAAATTCCAGTTGTTACAATGAAGTGTATGTGTCTGAAGACTTAGCGTTATTGAACTATTTATTAATATCAAAGCAAAAAACTGGAATTTGATGCTGATGGGGACTCAATATTGCCAGTTATACTGAGGAAAACACTATTTTCACTATCCATCATATTTCTTTTTTCCTCAATAAATATCGAAAATAACCAAGAAATGGGTACTTGTATTAACAACGATCCTACCTACTCAGAAAAACATAATTTTTCATTTCTGTTGGAAAATGAAATCTAAAGTGACAAATAATTTTGTGGAAATGACATTGCGTAAATAAATACGAATGGACTACCTATGGTGACGTCACTCATTTGTTTCATGGCCTTGTGTTCTAGTAAGGTAGTGCTCGATCTGGTTCCAACACTGACGAAAATATTAATGAAATCATACAATCAAACATACCAATAAATACCGTTCGCAGTAAAAAATTTGTATGGGGAGCATTTATGGAGTTTTGTGATGAGAGAAAGTATATCTTAGATGGAAATAGGACACCAGAAGAATTGGCATTTATTTTGAAAGATTGGGCTGTAAATATGAGAAAAAAGATGGTACAGAGTTTAAAGAAGCAACAGTTAAACCATGTGGTAATTAGCAAAAATTTTTCTATCCGAATAACCCTCGGAAATTGATAAATGCTCAAAAATTTCTGTAACAGATTTCTCAAGCATAGATTAACTCAACGGAATGTTAGTTAATCTATGTTCTCAAGCTTGTTGCTTGTAGTAAACAGACCTCCGCCTGCGGCGTTGGTCTGTTTCCAAGCAACAAGCTTTCAAAATCTGTTATAGAAATTTTTTCGTGCAATTATCAATGTCCTTGGGTTATTACTACTGACAACTGCTGTTCAAACTTTTTACAACTTGATAAAAATGAAGCTTTCAATATAAAATTCTACAAACTACACTCACCGGCAAAATAATCGATCCACTCAAAAATCGATGAAGTTTGTTAATTCATAAATATGGTATTTCAAGTATTTTCAAAGTTAGAGTAAAAAAACAGATTTTTCACCTTGTATAAAATGACGTAAGCCAGGTTAAGTTGAAACTTTCCGAAACTGCTGATTAATTTCGAATGAACTTACCCACAATTGCAAAAATATTCAATCAAATCGGGCTTGAAATAACATATTTGTGAATTAACAAACTTTATCGATTTTTTGAATGGATAGATTATTTTGCCGGTGAGTGTAGATCTAACATTGTTTATCTTATTTCTGGTTGTTGACTGAACTGAAAATCCTGATGGTTTGCTGGTTTTCCTGTTTTTCTGTTTATTTTCTGCATCCTTTCTTCCTATTTCTAACAAAATGAATATAATGTTTGTACAGGACGAACTAGAAATCCTGTGGCCATCTTTAACTTTACCACACGGCCAACTCCATCCTTTTCAACGTATATTTTGTCTATTTACCTAATGGGCCAAGAAAACCTTTTGTTGTTTCCTACACCTTCGACCAAAACTACATCACCGATTTTCAAAGAACCGAATTTTGTTTTTCCGATATGTACTAGTTCTGCTAAATATTCTTTTCTGAAACGACTAAGCAGATCGTTTCTTATGCGATTAATATAACGGAATCTGTCGTTCAAGAATTTACTATTTATTTGGTCCAAATCAACAACCTCTTTTGCCACTAAAGAACCTGACGAATAATTGAAAAATTTAGATGGAGTAAGAGGAATCCAAGCATCCCCATCTGCCACGTATGTTAATGTTCTTCGATTAATTACATCTTCTATATCGCAAAAGATTGTATATAACTCAACATAATGAAGAGAAGCTTTTGCGACGTTACAAATCAAAAGACTTTTGATGATTCTAATTAATCGTTCACACCACCCTCCCCACCACTCTGCGGAGGGTGGATTAAAAATCCACTTTATTTTTTTAATATTGCTGAATTTTTCTATCTCACTCCAATTCCAATTGGCCGAACCTCTGAAATTACTACCATTATCAGAGTAAATTATTTGAGGGCGAATTCGTCTACTAATGAAGCGTTTTAAAGAATAGAGAAAAGCTTCCGTTGATAACGATTTAACTAGTTCTAGATGAACCGCTCCAATATCTCTTGAAATCTTCCGTGCAAGAGTTTCCGAAATCAAAACAACAACTCATTAACTCAACCATAAAATAAGTGCGAGCTGCCTACTAAACACTCGCGACACGCATGACATTTGACGTTCATAAAACCAGTTGGGGCGATTGAATTTCAAGGGGTGTCCCCATGGTGAAAGCGACAGACGTGACACTAGATTCTTTGACATCGGTGTTCTGTGGTTAGTTTTGAACATTTCTATGTTCGCAAGAGAGAAAGAAGATGCTCCTTTATTATCCAGCTCTTTTTTAATTCTCTATATTTCAAAATAATACTATGTTTTTCAAAATCATACGACTTCATGAATAATAACTTTATTAAGGTCATTTTAGTAGTAATAAATATGATGAATAAATGAGAAATGAACGTATTCTAATGTAATGTAAATTTGGATCAACGTATGTCAAAGCTCAACGAAAAAAAAATTGCAATACTTCGAAAGTGGTGTGGAAATTTGCTTGAATAGATAAAGATTTACACAGAAGAAGTATAGAGGTGAGCTCATTCATTGTAACCCCATTTTTAAAGAAAATCCGCTAGTTCTCTTACCATCATTCCAGATAACAAATTCTCGAATTATTCTTGAAATTTGTCAAAGTAACCACATAGGGAAAATTGAATTCTGTGAATATTTTCGACAGAGTTGCATTCAGCCAAAGTACCCAATTTTTCGGATTTCTAAGATTTTTTCTTCTTTCAACATCGAATTACTCGAAATTTTGTATTCGGGAAAGAGTAATCATATTCATGAAAAACTTTGTTCCAAAAATCATTTCATTTGAAGAAATCGTTTGCGAGATATTACTGACTATTTCCCTCGTCGTAATTTGCAGCAATCACAAACGCGCAATTTTAAATTACAAATGGTTTCTAGGTGGAAAACTGTTTGGCAGGACCTGTCAGCAGTTTATTCGCGTTTACCCGCGGCAAAACTTGACAGTTGTTGTCACTCATAGTCTTGTCAAATACCATTCGGGCATCTAATTTTTCCTGTGAAAAAAATCGAAAAAACACATTGCAAAGTAATATTTTTTGACAAAAAGCATTCGTGCAGGTGCAAAAATCCTCGTGTTCGACTCGGATTTTTGTTGCCACCAGCACTCATGCTTCTTGTCAAAATATTACTTAGCAACGTGTTTTTTTCGATTCTTTTCGGAAAAATTAGATGGCCTTATGATATTACTTACGAAAATTTATGTTTTTCATGGATTTTCAACAGCCTGTATCTTTTTAACCAGGCCGAATCGGAAAAAATGGTAGAGGAAAAAAGTGTTTCTTTTGACCTCAGGAATCTACGGTTAAAATATATGCACAAGTCAAAGACTCACCCTGTATAGCGCAATCGAATAATACAATCCAAGCCTTTCCTCCACTTTTCTGATATGAAGGTCCGGCTAAATCTACACCCGTAACTTCAAATACTTCAGCGTTTTTGATTCTATTTTCAAGTAAAGGCGAAAACGGTGGTTCTATCGATTTACTCTTATATTTTTTACAAACGAAATACAGTAGAACCTCGATTATCCGTGCGCGCTTTATCCGGGCGGCGGATTCTCGTGCGTATTCTGACAAGCTTAGAAGCTTAGAAAAATGAGGGAGATTATAAAGTGTAGAATTTACGAAGCCCAAAACAAAACAAAAATCGGTGATTTTTTCAAGCGATTTTTCAATTTGACATATAGACACTGTTCAATGTACGTTTAGACATTATGTTTAAATATTAAAACTGTTATTTCTTGTTGCATGTATCTAGTATTACGTTTTTTTGTTTGTTTGACACATAGCTCTGTTTAAATAAATGGTTGAAAATTAAAACTAGGTCTTTGGATTATCCGTGTTTTCGATTATCCGGCGAAGGCTGGTCCCGACTGGCACGGATAATCGGGGTTCTACTGTATCTCTGTAATACGTATTGTATTTCTTTTCTACATTTGAAAATCCAGAATCTTTCCCTGAGTATACCAAAAAATTGTTGGTCCAGCATGACAACCTTGATTTGATTCTCAAAACGCCATCTCGATCCTCAACATTTGAAAACCTTTCAAATTATTATACTTATATGGACACAGGAAATATCGAATGATTCGATATTTTATTTATTGACAACTATTGTCCAAGCTTTTCACAACTTGATAATAATGAAGCTTTCAATATAAAATTCCCCAAACTAGATCTAACAGCAAGGGTGGTACCAATATACATACAGGGTTTTCCTTTTAAGTTGGCCTATTAGACGTTTTAGAGAACTAGTGAATATTTCGTTCTGAAATTTTAGGAGGAGCCTTGAGGGTGAAGGAACTCTTCGCCTAAAATATTTTCAAGTCGACAGTGTTGCCACGTCTATCTTAAACGCATATCTACTTTCTTATTTACTTAGTTATTCACAAATTCCTCTAACTTTTGGCATTTGCATTGCCAGTTGGGAAATGCAATATCTCGATTATTTTTTATGCGAACGGAACCAAACTCCGCAGTCTCATAGTAGACTCCATGCATTCATGTGGTATATTCAGTATTTTGATACATCTTAAGGTTTTTCGAAGATATTGCACCGAAAATGTGAAACTCAAAATTGAAATATTTCGAGATTTTCAAATGACCACCCCATATATTTAGTTTACAGCATTCGATTCGAAATAAAAAATGAATGGCAGTCTCCTCTTACACTAACTATTTATTTGGATAGTTTTCGAATGAGATGAAAAATACTGAAATTTTTCAGTATTTATAGTTCATGATCTATGGTTCTGTTTACGATGAAATGGTTCTATGATTATGGCGTGAATTGTTGAAGTAGATTCTATGATTCAAATCCTAAAAAGTATTCGATGATCATGGATGTCATAGAAAAAAGTTTACCCGTACTATTCAAACACGATTCAGGTTGTTTCACAATTCAAGGGAAATGCCTTTAAAAATCGTTATGCACATTTAGCAAGAATGACTTGAAAGAAATTCCGAAATTGTTTAGGCTTTCTGTATTCCTGGCCTTATGTTCACTAATTATTTATTTTTGACAGTTTTCAAATGAGATGAAAATACTGAAATTTTTCAGTTTTTATAGTCATGTTTAGTAGACATAATGCTGTGTGATTATTAAGTGAATTATCGGAATGAATCCTATTGTTGAGGTCATGAACATTGGGCCAGGATTACAAAAAGTCTAAACAATTTTTGGAATTTCTTCGTGCTAATGTGAATAACGACTGTTAAAGGTCCTACAGGTCCTTTCAATAATTTTTTGGCATTCCCCGTGAATTGTGAAACAACCCGAATCGTGTTTGAATAATATGGGTAAACTTTTTTCTATGACCTCCATGATCATCGGATACTTTTTATGATTTCAACCATAGAATCTACTTCAACAATTCACGCCATTATTATAGAAACATTTCATCGTAAACAGAACCATAGATCATGAACTATAAATACTGAAAAATTTCAGTATTTTTCATCTCATTCGAAAACTATCCAAAATAAATAGTTAGTGTAAGAGGAGACTGCCATTCATTTTTCATTTCGAATCGAATGCTGTAAAATAAATATGGGGTTGCCATTTGAAAATCTCGAAATATTTCAATTTTGAGTTTCACATTTTCGGAGCAATATCTTCGAAAACCTTACGATGTATCAAAATACTGAATATACCACATGAATGCATGGAGTCTTTACTAGGAGACTGCTGATTTTGGTTTCCTTCACATAAAAAATAATCGAGATATTGCATTTCCAAACTGGCAATGCAAATGCCAAAAGTTTCAGGAATTTGTGAATAACTTGGCAACAGTGCATAGCAGAAAATTTTTTTTTAGTGGGTTATACTGTAAATTTGGTATTGAATCGATACATAAATGAAAATATAGGTAGTTCCATTTGAAATAAGAAAGTAGATATGCGTTTGAGATAGACGTGGCAACACTGTCGACTTGAAAATATTTCAGGCGAAGAGTTCCTTCACCCTCAGGGCTGCACCAAAAATTTCAGAACGAAATATTCACTAGTTCTCCTAAAACGTCTAATAGGCCAACTTAAAAGGAAAACCCTGTATAATATATACAGGGTGAATCCTGTTGAACTGTACATACTTCACACAGAGATAGAGAACACTTTGCTGGTTTCAAAAAGACCCCACATGAAAGGTCTCAAACGATTCGTTTGAATTATACAGGGTGATTTCCAGTTTTGGGTCATATTTTCAAAATGCTCTATTGGACGAACGAATAATCACAAATTCATCAAATTTGGTACGTAGGAGGACTGTATCAATCTCCATACAGCTGAGTTAACAGATTATCAGTTTCCAGGACCGGACTCTATTTTTCTGATATTATCGGAATTCATGAAAAAAACCACCCTGTAGATGAAAAAGTCAATAAACCTGTCATGACAGTTCAAACTACACTAAAAACTCTACAATGAAGAGTAATAAAATCACGTGGCACACCTACAAATTCAGAGAAAAAAAAATTGAATATGCGTACTCGGAGATAAATATTTTGGACGGGCCTAATTCACATGGAAAACCATAGCCCAATGTATCAAAGTTGAAGACAGGAGAAAATTATTAGTTTAAATCCTCTCGATATTCAAATATTCCAATATTCAGGTAATTTTCGTCAGTTTCCAGGACCGGACTCTATTTTTCTGATATCGGAATTTATAAAAAAAATCACCCTGTAGATGAAAAAGTAAAAAACCTGTCATGGCAGTTCAAACTACACTAATAAATACTCTTCAACAAAAAGTAATAAAATCACGTGGCACACGTACAGATTCAGAGAAAAAAAATTGAATATGGGTACTCGGAGATAATTTTTTTTGTACGGCCTAATTCACAAAAAAACATACCTAAATGTATCAAAAGTTGAATATAATGGTTAAGGTCTTCTACGCATTCAAGTATTCCAATATTCAGGGACGGACTCCCATTTCAATTGATTGAGTTTTCAATAGATGATAGGTCGAAAGATTCGCCCTGAATCACCCCAAAAAACTGTTACGGGAGACCGAACAACATTAAATAACCTATAAAGAAATTTTCATGAAATCACGAGACACACAAATAGATTTAACAAAAAAATTAATAATCGTACTCAGAGATAATTTTTTTGGGCGGCTGAAGTTTAGTAGAAGAACTATACCGAAATGCATGAAAAGTCGAATATTATCAGGTTATATCCACTCCCCATGAAAGTATTCCATAATCCCTGGATTGTAGTTGTGTTGTTCGGTCTCCCGTAACAGTTTTTTGGGTGTTTCCATATTCAGGACGAATCTTTCGACCTATCATCTATTGAAAAAACCCAATCTAAAATGGGAGTCCGTCCCTGAATATTGGAATACTTGAAAGTGTAGAAGATCTTAACCATCTATATTCAACTTTTGATACATTTGGTATGTTTTTTTTTAATTAGGCCGTACAAAAAAAAATTAGGCGAGTACTCATATTCAATATTGAATGAATTGTTTACAGGTATTTGGACTAGATTTTATTTTGATTTCTTAAATATGTGCCAAACGTTTCGAATCTTTCGTGATTCTTCCTCAAGGCTAAAATGGTACAATGACATTAATAAAATGCAAAACTGTAAGGACGGATCTGCCACTCACCTCGATATTCGTTTCAATCAAAATATCGTCATAATATTTATTTCGTTTGTTTCTCGTTGAAAGTCAATTCTGATATGGTGAAAACAAATATGCTGAATGTTATCAGTAAGAAAGCAGATCCATCCCACTAATATGTTCGGCCGTCGATACGAGTACAAAATATGACCGGAAATTTTGACGGACTAATTTTTAAAATTTCACATTGAATACACAAATATAAAACAAATATAAAAAATATAAATATAAAAACATTCGCACCACAATTAAAATACCTACATTAATATATTTGTAAAACTTTAAATTATCAAGCCCGTTGTATATAGTGCTTAGGTGTTGGACATCTTCCCTGAAATTAACGTAGTATTGTTGGACTTTATGTAGAACATTTCGCTTATTATTCTTCTGCTGTAATTGGGTTCACGGTCGAGAACTGTGACCTCTTCAAATCTGAATTATGTCCTTCTGTGTGTGTATGTGTGTGAGGGCTGTTTTATGAGTGTTATTCAATTTTTTCGTGTCATTTATGTGTTGTTTTACTCTGTCCTCCAGCATTTGTTTTGTCTGTCTATGTAGCATTTCTGGCAGTTTTCCACATGTGATCTTGTAAACCAATTCTGATTGTTTTTTGAATGGGGGGTCTTATCTTTCATTTCGATAAATTTTTCCAATTATCCAGTGTGTTGTAGAATGCCGCTGTGCAGTTATATTCACGAAGAATTTTATTGATCTTATACGATAAACTTGGGTAAAATGTAAGTTTGACTATTGAAAGATAAGACCCCCATTCAAAAACAATCAGAATTGTTTACAGATCACATGTGGAAACTGTCAGAAATGCTACATAGGACAGACAAAA
>CM024240.1:85266942-85338009 GCA_013421045.1 Propylea japonica | reverse complement strand
AAAATACAAGAAATCACACAGAGGTAAATGCGCCTTATGCATGGCAGTAAAATTGTTAAGGCATACACTGCGAATTTGTGAATATGCCACGGTACGTAGTCGAGATCTGATACGTCATGTGAATATCATACACCGATTCAAAACCACAGCATCTTACACCAAGTTGCGATTTCTGCGATTTCAAATCCAGTAAGCCAAGCTTGACGACATGTTCAATCGAAACATCTCAAGGAAAAGTGTACAAGTGTTCAACTTTGCTCCTTTTTCACTCATGAGCAAAAACCGACTTACATTACACTTTGCAGAAGCCCATATGAACTTCGAAGGTTTTAAATGTAAAATATGCGGATACAAACGAAAATACCAAGTCATCTGAAGTATCACATTGTTAAAGAACACTCAGAGTCGAAGCGTTCATCTGTGATATATGCTGCTATAATCAGCGAAAAAGAGCACGCTGAAAGTGCTATAGAGTCTGTTCATCTGGGGACGAAGAACTATCATTGCACTTTCTGTGATTTCAGTACTCAGAATTGCTATCTTCAAAATCACTTGAATGATGTCCATTTGAATCTAAACAGCGTCAAGTGCCCATATGTGGTACAGTTTTAGCAAGGAGAGAATCACTTGAAGTTTCATATCGAAAGTTACATTTGAAGTCTGTCGATAAAGAAACAAGTGTGATAAGTGTGACTACAGTACTTGGAAGAAGTCTAACCTGAAAAGGCATGCCAAAATCCATCTGACAGTGGAGCAATGTTCTTGATATAGTGTTTCGTGTGTGCTTCTTTCAGTTTTTGTTCAATTTTTTATTAAAGTTCATAATTTGTTAGTTCTTACTTTTCTTCAAGAAAAATTATTCATCTGCTACTAAGGAATAATTTAATGCTCTTGAAATACTGAGAACTTTGTAGAAATAGAAATAAATAACGTAGTTAAGTTTTCTATTGAAAAAAATTATTTCACTTCATTTTTTAATCTTCTTTTTTTTGTTCTAATCTTACCAAAAACCGTTAAATTGCATATGAACAATTATGAGCATTTGAAGGAGCTGATGAAAGTAATGTTTTTAGAAGATTTTGTAGTGTCTGTATCACCAATTTTGTATTACGTTATCAAAATTAAAAAAAAAGGGAAAATAACCGCGCTAAACTCAAAAAACAATAATCAAGAGTACTGAAAAAATACTGACGAGGAGTCAGTAACTTTAGTGCGCTTATTACTCAACCTATTTACGCTAAAATAATAAAAATAAAAAAGCACGTTCTCCCATCCACGTGTCAACCTGCTAACGCCAGCTTGACAAAAAAGAAAAAATTGTAGCAGTCTGAATAATACTTCAATATATTAGTCAAAAACATCGAATTGAAAATATAATAACAAAATAGACTTGGTCACAAATCAATATACAGATTATCAATAAACACAATTATCTCGAACACTTCAACTTCATGCCTTAACTCTTTTCTGTTGTCGTTGTCTGTATATATCATCATGGTGGAAGAGGACCATCTTCATCGTCAGAACCGTCCATCAACCCTATCTTTATTCTTCTTTTTATGCAATTCCACCTCCTTCTTCCATGATCCAGGTACAGTGTACGATTTGCCAGATGGAGAGTCTTATATCTCCGTGTTCTGCTGGAGCCGGAGCTGGATGGACAACAATATAACATTAATTACTTATTCATTAAAATAAAGATGCATAAAACATGATATTAGTTCGGAAACACAGTCCAGTATAAATTTTACTTCATTTTTCAATATAAAAAATTCAAATTTCGCGCCAATATGACCACAGATTACCTAAATTCACTAGAGGCGCAGTTGCCAAGTTGAATAATCGGTCGTTGAAAATGGGGAAAATAAAACCATAGAATCTATATAATATCGAATAAATTTTTCATTACTTTTCTTCAGATTTCGAGTTGACTTTAATGTTCTGGTTAAAAATGTATAACCTACAGATACATACAAATGATTATAACATCAATGTCTACCATTTGATTCTCGTCACAGACCCGGAGGATGACATGTTTACTCAGGCGAAGACGTAATGGCAACGTTGCAACTTTAAACCAATAAAGGACAGCGATACTGTGTGTCCACCATTTTTACTTATGCGAAAGCAGTTTTTGTTATTAAATAGCAATATGAAAAGAATGAAACTGAACAATTGGATGAAATATTGATATTTCTCATATTATTTCAACTGGAGATTTTCTACTTCACAAAGTACACTTAACTGAGTAATTTATCAATAGATATTTAAATCAAAACATCAAAGCTCACCTGAATCGGGAAGACGGATTCTATTGAACACATCTATGAGTTGATCGATAACCACAAATGGTCCTTTGAAACAATTCGGAGGTGGTGGTAGAAGGGTACAAAGATGAGCAGCAGCTGGAGGAAATGAAATGAACCACCTAAAAACGAAATAAAAATGTTATCCACCATATTTTATAATCCACCCATTATACGTCTGTGTGCTTGGCCATAATAATACTCATTAATAACTAGAGAATATGAGTCTTTATTCACTGCTGTCAGACGCTTCCTAGATTAAGCTATAATTATATTGTTAAAACTGATATTCCACAGTGTTTTAGAGTTCCCTAACTAACAAATGTGGCTGGGACTACCTTTTCAATCGAGGACCAAATCTACTTCAAATATAATCAACTTTTATTACAAAACTAGCGGGCCCAACAGACGTTCTTCTGCATACACCAAAAATTAATTCAATTCAATCCAGCCGTTAGTTGCAGAATAGATGAATGACCTAGATAACGACTACAGCGCCATCTGTTGATCTGATTTGTGATCATAAACATACGGACATCAGGCAATCCAGAATTACATATACATCATGGGTTTAAAATTTGTAAAATATGGCATAAGTAAAAAATTGTTGTAAAATATATTAGTTCATACGTTATTTCTGATTAGAATTTAAAATTTTCGATTCACTCGATGTAACTTCACTTTTTGTCCAAATGTCAAAATCATTATAACCTATAAATATGTATTCTATGACTGCTTGATTGGTCGTAAGAAAAAAGGAAGCCTTTTATTTTTTTTTGAACAATTTTTTTGGAAATATTTTGTTGTAAAAACTTTGCCCTAGCCATTATGAACACAACAAAAAAGAATTATCCAATTTGGTGTAGCCGTTTGAAAGATATTGCATTTTGACGCTAACCATAGATCCTGTTTTTAATATAGATATAAAATGACAAGTTCATAGAAATATTACTCATATGTTATGACTTTTTCCACACTAGTAATAGAAGGGACATATTATTACCATACCAATATATTATTGAAAAATTTAAATACAACGAAACATACAAAAATTAAAGTTTGTGAGACATTATATAAATTAAATTTATATTACCAGGTACTGGGTGTTCGCCAGGCAGTGGGTTAGCCTTCGGTTTGTAAGGTATCATTTGGGCATAGTCCGGTGTAGGTAAAGGAGATTCAGAATCCCCAGATATGATGGAATGAAGAATATGATTCCTTCCAGCACTTGTTATGTTGATAACTTCGTGTACCTAAATTATAAATTATATAAGTTTGATCTAACCATAAATTTACATCATTAAAATTGAATAAAAGAGATGAAGTTGCTCCTAATTCAATAGAGGAAAAATTTTGGTTTCAGCAGGATGGGACCCACTCACATCATGCTTGAAAAGCTCACCATAGAACTGGAAAGTTGATGAGACCCAGCATTTCTATTAAATTTCTCTAACATAATAGATAATTTTGCTTTATACCATTGTACTAATGAAATTACTCACCCTATACTTTTTAATTCAGGAGCAGAACACGGGAACAAATCAAGAAATCGATATCTGTCTACCAATTGTGCAGTTTCCTTTCCTTCGAATTCTTTTATTTTCGATAATACTTCAGATCTTCGTTTTTCTACTTTAACGATACTCTGTAAATCGCCATATTTGCACTCAAACTCCAAAAACGGTTCCAAATCTCTGAAAAATACCAAGAACAAAGTTACAATGAGAATTGACTAGATACTGAGAGAATAGCAAAGGTAAAAAGCAAAAAAAAACTTTCTAAAGTTCAATTTCGGAAAAGCAAACAGCAATGTCAATTTCAGAGATAAGTAAGACGATTTTCGGGAAAGGTTAACGGATTTCGGAACAGGTAATAGTATTTTCGAAATAGGTAATACGTTTTCGGAATCGGTATTAGCCATTTTGGAACAGGTAATACAGTTTTCGGAATAAGTAATACTATTTTTAGAAAAAAGGTTAATCGCAATTTCGGAATCGGTAATGTAATATATATGCAATTAAGGAAAGGGTAAGAACAATGGGGGAAAGGTAATCATAATTTGCGGATAGGTAATGCCATGTTCGGAATAGGTAATGCGATTTAGAAAAAGGTAAGAACAATGGGGAAAAGGTAATCATAATTTCGGAATAGGTAATGTCATATTTGGAATAGGTAATGCAATTTAGGAAAATGTAAATTAACGGTTATAATAATTAATCAACTGAAACAACTTACACTGATTTCTCATTTTCCAAGGAACCAGAAGAGAGCACTCTTTCGAACAGAACTCTGGTGTTGTGATCTTCGTTCAAATGGGACAAATAATCGATGTAACAGGTAATGTATTCCGGGACATCCCCGAATTTCTCAAACCGAGTTCGAATATCCTAAACGCAATGTTCTTATCCTTACTGCAGTAATACTCCATGAGTGCGGCGCACACGAAAATGTGATAGTGAGCTCGGTTGTCTTCCCTGGCTTTCTTGAACACAGCTCTTGCCGATTTGATCCCTTCGGCTCTTCTTGCAAATTTCATGTACTGTATGTACGCCTGTAATTAATGAATATTGTTTCTGTGCTGTAATGGATGAATTTTAAAGAAAATTTTGAGCTATAATTAAAATACAGTGGAACTTCCCTATAACGAACGTCTGTATAAACGAATTTCTCTTTATAACGATTTCGTACAAGACCTTGCACCTTGAATTCAAATTCCATGTTTAAAAACACCCTCCAAAACGAAGTGATTTCTCTCTATAACGAAATATTTTATTTTTATTTTTTTATTTATTAAACAATTTACAGCTGACCTTTAAACAGTTCTTACAAACTGGTAACAAGGCCTACAATTAACACAGATACATCGATCAGATAATCACAGGCTCCAAAAACACATAAATATATATATATATCACAGTTGTACTATCACAGTGCATATTTTCATTAATTAAACAGTCTCTTATTATCACATACATTAATTTCTGGGCTTCAAATGATCCACAACAAGCTTACTGAATTTGCTCTTTTCTATCACATTCTTGATTGCTTCTGGTAGTTGATTAAAGATTCTACTTCCAACATATATTGGTGAACTTTGTGTCTTGCTGGTTCTTCTCAGTGGTCTCCTAATTAGTTCCCGCGACCTAGTTCCATGTTCATGTGTTTCCCCGCCATAGTGAAGTTCTTGTGTTGTCCTGAAATATCCATTCATGATGCCATGTACAAGTTTAGCTTCTTCCAAATAGTGAATTTTATTGATGTCCATTATTCCAGTTTCCCTATAGATCAATTCAGTGCTAGTGAGTCTGCTATATCCAAAGATGGTCTTAATAGCTTTGTTCTGTACGATCTGTAGTGGTTTTATATACGTAGCAGCTCCAATCCCCCAGCATGGGATCATGTACCTCAACCGTGATTCAATGAGTCCATGATAGAGACTCCTTCTAGTCTTAGAGTTAAGAAATTTTGTGCACCTATTTATGGCTCCTATCAATGGCACCAGTTTATTTTTTACTGACATTACATGGCCGCTCCAGGCCAACTTCTCATCAATGGTCAATCCAAGGTACTTGTATTCACTAACTTTTTTATAGCTGTTTTATTTATTTGTATATTGATGTTGTCTTCAACTTGTTTATTCTTGTTTTTTATCACTAAATATACTGTTTTGTGTACATTGATGGATAATCTATTCTGGAGCAACCACTTAGCATAAACTCCAAGGCTCTCGCACACTCTTACACCAAGACCCTCCAAACTCCGCCCGCTAAACATCAGAACTGTGTCATCAGCAAATGTGACATACTTTGCGTTCAGTATTAGGTATTTCAAACTATGGACATATAAGAGGTAGAGTAGTGGACCCAGAACACTCCCTTGTGGAACTCCTGTTTTTACATATGTTCTCTCACTAGCTACATCATTCACAACCGTAAACTGACATCTCCCCCTCAAATAAGAACTCATCAAGTTGAAAGATTCTCCTCTAAAGCCCATTAGCTCCATCTTCCTCAGCAGTATTGATATGTCCACTGTATCGAATGCCTTTTTGAGGTCAATAAACACCAGTACAACTATATTATTCTTATTCAATTCATCATATACAAACTCCAGGACCTCTGTTGCAGCACCAAGTGTACTCGAGCCCTCCTGAAACCCAAACTGAGAGGCATCGAAACCAAAGTTCTGTTTGACATACCCTACTATTTGGTCCTTCATAATCATTTCCACTATTTTAGAGAACACACTAGTAATAGAAATGGGCCGGTAATTTTCCTTGTCATTCTTGACCCTGATTTATGTACAGGAATTATGTATGTTGTTTTTAATTCCTGTGGGAATTGTCCACTGATCAATATTTTATTAATGAGTTGAGTCAATTTCTCCTGTATTATGTCATAGATTTTATGAACATCGTTTTTGTTATACAATCATAGCCACATGTGTTTGACTTAATAGACTTCAACTTTTTTAATATTTCTGATGAACTTACTGGTACAACTTCATAACCTGCTGACATTTCTCTTCCTCGCATTCTGACTGGACGTTGGGTATTGTATCTCCAATAATCGTACCCACATTAGTGAAGTAGTGTTGAAGGCTTCTGCCATCTGCTTGTTGTCTCTAATATTTTCATCCTTATCTATAATCTGGTTTACAGCATGTCCTTTCCTGATAATTGTATTATTTATCAATCCATTATCACCCTCCAACCTTTCCTACTGTCATTTCCTGCTTTTTTCAGTTCCCTTTCAGCCCATAGTTTCTTTAGTTTTTTTGCAAGGTTATTCACTTCAGTTTTCATTCTTTTGAAAAGACTCTCAGACAGCTGACTTCCAGTCTTTCTCCATTTACTATAGAGTTTATCTCTTTCTTTCACCTTGTTCTTGAACTCCACAGTTACCCAGTAGTTATTGTTCCTTACCTTGATTAACCTCTCATTTGTAGCTTTGTTTTTTTTGTTCTCTGTATAATCTCTATCAGGTCTTCGAATTTGTCTACCCTACTTTCCTCCAACTCAGACTGCAAAATACGCCTCCACTCATCAGTATCAAGACACTTCACCGAGATCCTCTCAGAAACTCGTCTATGGACCCTTTTATCCACCGTTATCTCAAGTGTATTATGATCCGAGATACAAGTTACTTCAGTTTTTTATTTTGCATGTGAGTTTTTTATTTGAAATAACATGATCAATTATGCTGTCTTTTTGTTTACCCATTCCACACCTAGCTACATTTTCTGCATCTATTATATTCTCAATTTTGTAACCATTCATGATTGTTACATCCACATATTGTTCAGTAATTACATCCGTATTTAACAAATCTATATTCATATCACCTACAATCAGTGTCTCTGCTTTATTTCTGCCAAGTAATGAGTCATAGTAGGTCAAGAAACTGTCAACATTACAAACTTGTGAACGATAAACAACATATATAACCAAATTGTTACCTTTCATCCTAATTCCCGCTATATCACATCCAACAGGTGGTTCAGGGCAACTCATGTATTCATAATGTAATCCCTGTTTGATATACAATGCTACAGATCCTCCACGACTATCTCTACAGCTATGGACTGCAGTATAGTTAGGAATATTGAAATATCAATCTCATTGTGTGTATAACCAGGTCTCTGTAACTGCTATTATATGATAATCCAAAGAACATCACTCTTTGAAAGGGTATTGGTAAGAAGTATAAAGGTGAGTTTTTTCCGAAATTTTCCGGACGTGCGTAATAAATCCCGACCTTAAACTAAATCATTACGGCGGGCAGAGAGATACTTCTGAAACAGTTTTAAATACACCCCTGGCTGTTTGGTTTCAATCTAACCATCACGCTAGTGTGAAAAGTTGTGCGAAAATGTCTGACAGGAAGTGCTTAAGGTTGAATAGTAAAGTTAAATTTATCAGTGAAGTCAAAATTCGAAACTTATGATTTGAATTCAAATTTCGCAATCTGTGAATTTTCATAACAGTCGCGCCAACTGTCAAGATTCAAGATTTCAAAAGTTTTCGAGTAATATCGGTAGCAGATGGAAAAAATTCGAAAATCCATTTTCCATCTTTAGTTGGAGATAAATCGCTCTCTGTTCATCCGATTGAAACGATTGATACCTCATTTTATAGGTAAATTAATTCTCTACAAACGCCTTATTGACGACTTCTTTCTATATCCTTCTGTTTTCAAAAATTTCCGAATAAACTCGGTAGCAGAAGGAAAAAAATCGAAAAATCCATTTTTCCATCTTTCGTTGAAAATAAATCGGTCTCTGTTCATCCGATTGAAATGATTGATACCTCATTTTATAGGTGATTTAATTCTCTACAAACGCCCTATTGACCACTTTTTTCTATAACCTACCGTTTCCAAAATTTTTCGAATAAACTCGGTAGCAGATGGAAAAAATTCGAAAAATCCATTTTTCCATCTTTCGTTGAAAATAATTCGGTCTCTGTTCATCCGATTGAAATGATTGATACCTCATTTTATAGGTAAATTAATTCTCTACAAACGCCCTATTGACCACTTTTTCTATAACCTACCGTTTTCAAAATTTTTCGAATAAACTCGATAGCAGACGGAAAAAAATTCGAAAAATCCATTTTTCCATCTTTCGTTGAAAATAATTCGGTCTCTGTTCATCCGATTGAAATGATTGATATGTCAAACTTACACAGCCAACTGACAGATTGAATAAAAGTGTATGGGAGCACATTTTTCAGAATATTTATATTAAAATAATCATTTCTCAGTTCAGACTAGCACATTTTAATATTTTTACATTGTTATAAGTTTCAGGGACTTACCAATGTTGGATCAATGTCAGATATTTCAAGATATTTGGAGTAGATTTGATGTACTTTGTCGTACTTCAATCTACCCTCTTCGTAATCTGCATAAGCGAAGTAAAGCAGCTGGTCTTGCTCAGCAATGAACTTGTGGCCCTTTCGAAGATGTTTGCAGCCTCTTCGCTGAACAACTTTGAGGCATTCACATCCTAAATAAGAACAAAACAAATTTCAATAAAAACAAATGTGAAAACTAACATTTATAAGTATTATCAGTGATTGATTAAATTTTTACTTGGTGAAGAGTTTTTTAATTAACTTATGATTAGAAATAAATTTGGAAATAATGAATTTTACTGGAAATTGAACTAATATGAGACTATTTACCCCTTTTTCAGCAAGGATCTTGCAACTGTACTCGAGGAACTGAGCGGTTTGATACCAAATATCGGGGTGATGTCCAAGACATAAAAGACACTGTTCTAATGCGAAGACTACACGTTTTGTTAGCAGTGCAGTGTCTTCAGTCCTAAGAGGGTTGCTTTTCTCCCAAGCGATGTATTTTTGCCACAATTCGACCTGAAGAAAAAATAAAAATTATTTGTCTTTACGATTATATATTTAAATGATGAATAAATGATGGAAATCAATTAAAAAGTTATTCAAACAATATTATAAGCAACAAAAATAAAAAAAATAATACTAAGAACAGAAATTGAATTGAAAATATGTAATTTAAACGCTTACATAAACAATTTCTTCGAACAAGGTTATTTCTGAGAAGTTTTTTACGAAAAAGATAATAACTATTAAGAAATAATAATAAAATTTTAATTGGTTTGTCGGTTTACCTGTTTCTTTTCTTCTGGTGTTCCACTCGGAGGAATACTAGGAGCATTACGATTTATACCTCTTATTTGAACCTCCAGTTCTTTTGCAACTCTTCTTGCATTCATATAGTCCCTGCTTCGTTCAATGCTCATTTTTTCTGCTATAATTGGATTTATTGCCTGAAAATTTACACATTTTAGAGAATAAAATTCACAAAAACTAAGAAATTATTCGGGAGTTGTAGAAATCTTTATTTTCGGTTAAATAGACATACATGAACTATTATAGCCATAAGAATGTTAAAAAAATTCTAAAGAATAAATTAATCACAACAAAAACGATTTCAAAATGAAAAAAAGCAAATTGAACATGAAAATTATAGACCAAGCACAAATTATTGAAGTAAAACCCCTAAAAACTACAAATTTTGAAGATAACTGTCTGATCAGATACCTTAAGATCTAGATTTTGCATTATTATGAAAAATGAAAGTATAATATCTAGTTGCAAAATTTCGGCTCAAAATTTTTTCAAAGTTTCATCAGTTAATATCAATTTGCGAAGGTTAATACTTGGATGGTTGATCGCTCTGTAGGTTCCTAATGTGATTTACTTGAAAAACGGTCGAATAAAAACTTCTGACACAAATTCAGAGCTTTCGAAAACCAAAAAAATTTTTCGAATAAATTTTTTCTATTAAATGCTATTTTACCTGCTCAAACGCAATGTAGTCTTTCCAAAATGTTTCCATGCCTGTCATGGGATTGATGATGCCCCTTTGGTACACTTTCTCACAGCGGAAATCTTTTGGTTCTCAGCGTATGAACCAATGGCTTCGACACCCTTGAGAAAGTTTACGTAATCATTCCAAATGGAATAAGCATGAATGTCCATGCCTATTTTATCCAATGCGAAATCGTAAGCTTGGGCCATCTTCTCTCTGTTTAAAATATTTAATTATTGTATTTGTGTCGATATTTTCTTACATTCTTCAAAAATAAAAAATGTGGAGGTGGGTAAAATAAAACCATTTAGTAGAAATTAGAGAATTTTACTTTGTTTTTCTGATAAATTAGATCGCTATTACTTGGCCAAAATGCCTGTTGTTCCAGAATTTTAAGCAGAAAATTGCTAAATATGGCAATATCTTTTAAAAGGATACAACATTAGATTCGATGAAAAATTTACTTATTTCGGAAAAAATATTCAAAACTGCATAATTGATCAAGTTAAAATTTGGCTACAAGATTTAAAATAGCCATCAAAAAGCTTGCAATGACTTTAGGCAGAAATATTTTCGAAAATGTATGAAGCATGACATGATTTTCATAAGCTGAAATTTTGATGGTCGCAGAAATATCTTACTCCAATTCAATGCTTTTTTTTATTTGAAACAGGTAGTTGAGTTGTCCATTCATTTTTAAGCAATCAGATCACAATATTAATCCAGAAAAAGCAAAAATTGTATTGAATCGACTACATAATCCGTAGAATTAAATTTAAGTCAAATATGAATAATTTTCTTGTGGTTGTTTTATTTATTATATTTGCTTGATACCTACTTGTATGTTGGCAGAGTAGCTTTCGTTTCTTTGACGTAAGCCAAGTAAAGTTTCCACAACTCGATATTGAGAATCTTCATCAAACATCTTTGAAAAAGCTGTGAAAAACACTTTGTTGTAGATGGAAATGTGAAATAAAACCTTTAATTCAGCTATTCAAGATAAAGCAAACATTTCATATTCCAAATAAATCACTCCAATACTGATTAAAGTATTTGGGATTCAACCATAAAATAATAAAAAAACTGACATAAAAGAAAAGTTTGGACAATGATAATTAAATTATTCACAATAGTACTAAATAAAGGTCACATTAAAACATCACTTTCAAAAATATTGTAATTTTAATCATCTTCTTGAGGACAAACCCTTTCGGGTAGAAAAAAAAGTATTATTTAGTTTTTATTCATACTGTACACATTTATTGCTCATGATTAACAACATCTACAAGCAAATTATCTAATGAGAAACTTTTCGCTTCTTATCGATGTCGAGGTTAATAAAAACCCTAATATTGAATGGCGAGCATGATGAAATATTCATGTAAAACAGAAATAAACGTTACATAACTTTACCTAAACAACTGAAATTCATCATCACACTTACAGGATAAATGACCGTTTCCATTTTGTAAATTAAACGGATATCAAAATCAAAATAATTGGGATCTTAATATTTGTAATATATAAATCAAGAATTGTGAAAACGGTCACTAGGTGATTGATTTTATAGCAAAATCTTGTTAAATTGGATAGTTCTTAGTAGGCACAAAGTATTAAATATAATAATTCACCAACTTTTAATCTACTTATCGCAAATTCATAATGATTATTACGTCACTCCTATATTTATGTTATTTTGAGTGATATTTTCCAAAAACCCATTCAGCTGAGTGGATGAATCATAAAACTTACCTTTCTACAGTAAAAAACCAACATATAAATCATTTTATGAAACGAAAGTGCCGACAGTTGACTATAGACGCAGTAAGGTTGAACAAACCAGAAAAAGACCTTTAAAAACCACCAATTATTAATAAAACACCAAGCATGGTTTAAAAAAGTTTTCTCCTGGTTTCTGAACACAGAGAAGAATATAGAAATAATATAATATTGATAATTCTTATGGTGCGTTTATTTGCTAGACTAATTATCATGTAAAACAGTGTTTTAAATTCAAGAGTAAATGCTATATAATTACAGATATAAGATCCTACCTTTTCCACCCTCTCAAAGTTTCTGAATTTCATCTGAAAAAAGATTCCATATGTTAACACTGATGAGAATTCTGAGTTTCAGCTCCAAAGAACGATATTTCTAATTTCGTTAGAGCTGATCCAAATATACTCACTTCATGTTCAATGTATATTCTCCAGTATCTGGAAGCACTTGGGAATATGGTGATCAAATGTTCATAAAGAGCCCTTACTTCCGATACATGCTTCGTTTGACATTCCCTCAATAATATTGACCAAGCTTCTAAGTCATACGGGTTCCTCTCCACTTGCTTTTGTGTTCTATAAAGCTTGTCATTACCCCAATCCTAAAAGGATTATGGAATGAGAAAAATTCATCAACACAGGTAAAGTTGAAATTACTTACTATGTGTAGACGTTCTTCAGTCATTTTCGGCGGAAGAAATTAGCAGAGAAGCTGCGGATTCACCAGTCAATTATTTATTAATCTATTGATTGCAATTAATTATAAGAAATCCTTTCAATAGCTTTTATTTCACCATTAAATGCATTCAGAAATTCAAGATTTTACATTCACGAAAACCATAACAACGAACAACGAATCACAGAAAAGAAACCAAACGAAAAGTCGAAAACCCACAGAACTATCACGTTACTTGTCAAAATTTAGTATCGATATCGATATTCGATAATCAATGGGTGCGGGCACAGAACATACATGCGGGACATGGGACATCCCTGACAGTCGACAGACATCAGACATTTTCTGTGACATAACCTTCAATAAAATCAATCAAAATAAATAATTTTTCCCAAAGATTAAGTCGTCCCAAATCTTTGATTTTTCCATTTTACAACATTGACTATTGAACCTGATAATGTCGAAAGCAGGGGGGTGAAACGCTAGAAGTAAAATCTACAACACGGACATACGTCTCCCATTTATTTTGGGGGCGGAGCCAAGCAGTGACGTATGTCTGAGCTAAATCCAAATTATGTCAAATTTAAATGGGATGGGATGGGATGTCAATTATTATATGTTCTGTGGTAGGCAGATAGCACTTCTTATATTTTATGTTCTGTGGTCGAAAGAGTAAGATAGTGTAAGAAGTGTAAAATTTGTATCATCTAATCAATTTGAAAATTTCATATATTTATTGTACCGGGCAAAAATAAGATGGTTCAAGCTCCTGGAAAAAGAGCAGCTATATCGACGAAGATTCAGATTCTGACGAACCGAGTTCAGCAAAACCAGTGTTTCATAAACCACCTGCTAAAAACCAAATAAAGATTGCTCAAGATAAACTTGTAGAAGAAGATCCAACCGTTTACCAATATGATGAGATATACGATGATATGGAAAACAGAGAAACGAGTCTAAACTATTGAAAAAGGGGGTTGAAAAGAAACCAAAGTACATAAACAATCTACTGAAAGCGGCAGCAGAAGAAGGAAAAGGGAAAATGAACGCAGAATAGATCGTCAGGTACAAAAAGAAAGAGAAACTGAAGGTGATGAATTCAAAGATAAGGAATCATTCGTCACTCCTTCTTATCAAAAGAAACTGGAGGAAATGAAATTGCTTGAAGAACAAGAAAAAGAGAGAAGAATACTTAGAAGCAATTGGGGACGTGAAAAAACAGGGAAATTTAGACGGTTTTTACAGACATTTTTACGACCAGAAAGTGAATTACAAGAGGTTAAAGGTGAAAAAGTAATAACCGTAAAAAAGATACAAAAATTATACAAAGAACACAAGATATGATCTTCCATGATACAAAGTGAGACATTTCACGCATATGACGTAACTGGAGAGTGTTCTCTGGGCCAATCACGATATACAAACAAACAACAATAAATCGTGGCGTGAATTTGAAAATATAATTGTGTATTTGAGCTTTTTTGAACTAAAACTGAGTGCAATTCTAGTGAATTGAAAATTCATAGACGCAGAATGAGACCTGCAGTATTTTTCAATGAAAAATATCAATATCACAGAGGTGACGAATAAAATATCGTCATTCTTGATTTTCAGTTTGTAATAATTACTCTTGATTTATCTAAAGACACCAAAAACTTTGATATATGTATTTGCAACTCAATAAGACTAAGATAAGAAAATATAGCAATTAATAACAGGAAGCGGACTGGACCATTTTTATTGAATTTTCTACAAATTTATGCCGACATTTTGAGTAGTTGACAGCTTTTTCAAGTCTTGATTTTTTTGAAAATTATTTCAACTATTATGTCATGATGACAGATAAATGGAGACTGTTTTGTGAAAAATTCAATAAAAACCACCCAGCCCAAATTCTTGTTATTTATTTTGTTTGTTAATATATTTACTGTCGAACATTTGACAATTTATTGAGCAAAATCGAGTTTAAATATCCACTGTATCATGTAAATTTTATACTATCATTCCTTTGGACAACACTTGATGTTTGGATAAATTAACATATGCCCAATTCAAAACTTATTAAAAAAAGGATTTTTGAGTCGATTGAATAGGTTGGCCGAAGGACCTCGGTCGATGGCATTTTTACTGTTTCAATTAAGAACTTTGTTGGTCAATAGGACATTTCTATTTAGAAAAACATATCAAATTTAAGACAATGTATTATCCAATATAAAAATGAAAAAGGTACCACTTTGAAATGAAATTTATTTATATGAAACTTTTGAAAAATATAACATCAACTTAGAATAGAATATTGTTATTTTCACAATTATACAAAATTAGCAATCATACTTTTTTAACAAAATAAAATAAACTTTTAATAAGATTACTAACAAGGTTCATGAAGTATAGACGTGTTCACAGATGTTTCAATTATACAGTACCTATATGGAACAAATAAACATTGAATGAATTGGAACTTTGAAAAAATATAACATCAACTTAGAATAGAATAGAATATTGTTATTTTCACAATTATACAAAATTAGCAATCATACTTTTTTAACAAAATAAAATAAACTTTTAATAAGATTACTATTCACAAAGGTTCATGAAGTATATTGACGTGTTCTACAGATGTTTCAATTATAATACCATATGGAAAAATAAAATTGAATGAATTGAACTTGAAAAATATAACATCAACTTAGATAGAATATTGTTTATTTTCACAATTATACAAAATTAGCAATCATACTTTTTTAACAAAATAAAATAAACTTTTAATAAGATTACTATTCACAAAGGGTCATGAAGTATATTGACTTGTTTACAAGATGTTTCAATTATAAGTACCTATATGGAATAAATAAAATGAATTGAATGGAACTTTGAAAAAATATAACATCAATTAGAATAGAATAGAATATGTTTATTTTCAACAATTATACAAAAATAGCAATCATACTTTTTAAACAAAATAAAATAAAATTTTTAATAAGTTACTATTCACAAAGGTTTTATACAGGGTGTCCGGTAAACCTTGTACAATATTGAAACTGGTGATAGACCAGGTCATGGACTGTTCAGAATACATTAATTTCACTCAGTAAAAAAACACCATTTTCGAGATAATGGGCATTTTTAAATATCTAGAAAAATCGCTACCTACAACTTCGTTGTTTGATTTCTGAAAAATGTTATCAAGTTCTGAAAAATGTTTTGTACGTCTGAAGCATCACTCATCATATCTTCAGCACAAAGATATTTGAATAGTCTCATTTGTAGAAATAGCACTCAAAAAAACGGAGGTGAATGGTAGTGATTTTCTAGATATTTGGAAAATACCCATTATCTCGAAAATGGTGATATTTTACTGAGGTGAAATTCTGATATTCTGAACAGTATGACCTGGTCTATCACCAGTTTCAATATTGTACAAGGTTTACCGGACACCCTGTATAAGGATTTATTTACTCTCCAGTGACGTCAGAGCAAGGTGCGCAAGATCATCTTGTGTTCTTTGTATCATGAGAAAACAAACCAAACGAAAAGTCGAAAAACCACAGATCTATCACGTTACTTGTCAAAATTTAGTATCGATATCGATAATCAATGGGCGCGGGGACATGGGACATCCTTGACAGTCGACAGACATCATAGATTTTCTGTGACAAACTTCAATAAAATCAATCAAAATAAATAATTTTTCCCAAAGATTAAGTCGTCCCAAATCTTTGATTTTTCCATTTTACAACATTGACTATTGAACCCTGATAATGTCGAAAGAGTAAGATATATAAAGTGTAAAATTTGTATCATCTAATCAATTTGAAAATTTCAGATATGGACTTATTGTACCGGGCAAAAATAAGATGACGGTTCAAGCTCCTGGAAAAAGAGCAGCTATATTCGACGAAGATTCAGATTCTGACGAACCGAGTTCAGCAAAACCAGTGTTTCATAAACCACCTGCTAAAAAACAAATAAAGATTGCTCAAGATAAACTTGTAGAAGAAGATCCAACCGTTTACCAATATGATGAGATATACGATGATATGGAAAAACAGAGAAACGAGTCTAAACTATTGAAAAAGGGGGTTGAAAAGAAACCAAAGTACATAAACAATCTACTGAAAGCGGCAGAAAGAAGGAAAAGGGAAAATGAACGCAGAATAGATCGTCAGGTACAAAAAGAAAGAGAAACTGAAGGTGATGAATTCAAAGATAAGGAATCATTCGTCACTCCTTCTTATCAGAAAAACTGGAGGAAATGAAATTGCTTGAAGAACAAGAAAAGAGAGAAGAATACTTAGAAGCAATTGGGGACGTGAAAAAACAAGGGAAATTTAGATGGTTTTTACAGACATTTTTACGACCAGAAAGTGAATTACAAGGGGACATCTGAGGCAGAGGTTAAAGAGGAAAAAGTAATAACCGTGAAAAAAGAAAATAGTTCAGAAGATGAAGAGCCTCCACAGGATGAAATCAAGAAGAAAAATACCAAAAAACGACAATATAGAAAGAGAGAAGAATCGCTCAGTGAAGATGAAATACAGAATGTTAAAAAAGAACATATACCTTCAAATCTAGATGCAGATTCTGATTTCAGTATAGATTCATCTGACAGCGAGGAAGAAAATTCTACTGAAGCAGGAATTAAAGATGTACAGAAAAATACAGAAGCAAAAGAAACAGCTGAAATTGTCACTTCTGCGAAAGAAGATGTAACAGAAAAACCTGATATCAATAATGTAAATGATAATGATAAAGAAAAAACAGAAGAAGTTCGCAAAAAACCCAAAGTTGATATTTATAAGAAAAGAACTGTTGGAGATGTTTTCGAGGAGGCTAGGATTAGATATTTCGAAAGGCGTGCGATGGTTCAATCTGGGTAAAAAAATTCTTATATTAAACTATGGATTGTTACAATTTGGAAGTTCCCTCAGACTTGTGAATTCCAATAATCAACTTATTTGTATCAAAAATACAATAATTGATATATTATAATGATTCTTGTATACTATTAATTTTTATTTAAATAGCTGTGAATAAAATATTCAAACTAGTTTTTTTTTATGGAAATACAGTATTCTGTAAATTTATACACTAGCGCTACCTATCAGTTTTCAATGAACTACAAGTTATATGGAATAGATTTCTTCAAATTATTTCAATTCTGGGTTGTTCACAGGCTTGTAGTACGTCTTGTTACAAACAGATGTCGCTCACATCGAGCAAAGGAAAGTTCATCAAAAATGATTTATCAAATTTTTGACGAATATTTAATCGGAATTAAACATTTTGGGAAGATCGGCTGGTTCTTGCTGTATTTTTATAGTCAATTCTGCACACATAGGACATTTCATATACTCACTCTGAGGTCCACTGCAACAGAATTAAAACAAATTGTCTTTGTGCCTCTAAGACGACATTATATAAATTACTTATCAGTGAGATTATGATATGACTCTTGTTGCTTAAGCATAACCATAACTAAAATTAAGAAGTTCAATTCCCGCTTTGGATGAAAAAAGCCCATACTTTCATGGTCATTATTTAATTTGTTAATTTTCCAACCAGCGCATCCACCATTCTCAAAAATTTTTCATGAACTGAAAAAATGATTGCATAAAACTTTTTCCTCTTGTTTAAAAACATAAACATCCAATAATTTTGGGTAACGATTCATAACTTTTTTTGTCATTAGAATTATCCAAAACCCAGAATTACGGATAACTCTCTATTCACCAAACTCTTGAATCGTAAATGAAATGATTTTTTCCTATTCTGTTTCGCGTTTTTATATCGCATCACGGTGACAAAACACGAGAAAAGAAATTGAATAACAACAATTAGAAGTCAATCGAATGTAATAAAATTGTAACACCATAATTTTCTCAATACTTTCACTTCGGAAAAAGAGATGATAGATGTAAGAGTAGGACAGAGTAGGAGGTGTAAGTTTGGCTGCCTAAGCGTTCTTTTGGCTGGTCCCGTTCAGTTTCTGTATTATCAAATGTAAATAAATATTTGTGATAAGACCAGGTTTGTAAATATCGAGTATAAACTGTGCATCCTACAGGAACAAATGGTAGACATCCAAAGTCAGTGCATAATGAGTTGAGAGGAATCTTTGCTGTGTAGAAGTTTTAGAAAGTATTATGTATTGTCAACATGGCGTCGTACAATAAGAATTATCTAGTTTTAAAATGAATTTAAGCCGCTGCAAGTGATGTGTATCCACATATCCGAGTGTATCAATTCAAATATAAAGAATTATCTAGGTAATGTCAATTCTTGCATATCGAGATCATGCCTAACTATTTTTTTTTCCAGCTAGTGACATAGAAAACTGCCTCCAGGATGGCAGAAAATTTGAATCAAGCTCAAACGATTGAATATCAATGGGCCTACTCAATTATGGACTCAAGTAGGGTCTCCACCTTCTTGATTTCCATGTTACTTATAGTTTACGGTTCCTTTCGTTCATTGAACATGGAGCAAGAGGCCAGGGATCGTGCGAATGGAAGCACAAATTGCCTCCTGAATCCCTCGCAAACCTCACAGACTGAGAACAATGTTCAAACCCTAGATACAATGCAAGCCTTGTGTCTCCCGTTGGGAGCTAGCATTTCCTTATTAGTTATGTTTTTCTTCTTCGATTCTATGCAAATGCTTTTTGCAATTTGTACTGCAAGTATGTATCCCCACACTCATACTGTTTCCTATTTTACACTTAATTTTTATTATAGTTATAGCGACAGTGGCTTTGGCTTTCCTCCTCTTACCGATGTGTCAATATATTTTAAGGCCTTGTTCAGATGGTATTAAGATTTCATTTGGTATATGCGGAAGATTCACTGCAGCTGAATTGTTCTCGTTCAGTTTATCTGTCTTTATAGTTTTTATTTGGATCCTAACAGGTAAGTTGTTTTCTTTTCTTATACAGGGTGTAACTAAATAAGTGTAAAATATTTTAAGTAGGTGATTCCTCATCGAAAAAAAGATAGTATCTTTCATATAAAGAAACTTCATTGGAGCATCCCTTGTTAAGATACAGCCCCTCAAAGGGAGTACATAAAATTTGTATAACAATTTTTTTCACAAGCACCAAAAAAGTTACAATATTGAAATTAACCTGACGTTTCCTACTAGCAAAAGACACTTATCCAGTTATTTATTTGGTTTACTTCATGGTTGTAAGGGTGGGAAACGCAACCCCTAAAGATTATTTCCAATGTAACTTTTTGTCTTATTATTTGTTTAGCATTTAAAAATTTATTACCGATAGCCTTTTTCATTCTAAACAAAAAATGTCTCTTGAGTTTTTTGCCCAAAATAAACCAGTTCGCAGTAAAAAATTATTTTACGAACAACTACAGAGATAGATCGTCATTTAGTACCTACTAGATAGATTAGTTTCGCATTTATGACGATCTATCTCTGTAGTTGTTCGTAAAATAATTTTTTACTGCGAACTGGTTTATTTTGGGCAAAAAACTCAAGAGACATTTTTTGTTTAGAATGAAAACAGGCTATCGGAAATAAATTTTCAGATGGTAAACAAATAATAAGACAAAAGTTACATTGGAAATAAACCTTAGGGGTTGCGTTTCCCACCCTTACAACCATGAGGTAAACCAAATAAATAACTGGATAAGTGTCTTTTTGCTAGTAGGAAACGTCAGGTTAATTTCAATATTGTAACTTTTTTGGTGCTTGTGAAAAAAATTGTTATACAAATTTTATGTACTCCCTTTGAGGGGCTGTATCTTAACAAGGGATGCTCCAATGAAGTTTCTTTATATGAAAGATCCTATCTTTTTTTCGATGAGGAATCACCTCCTTTAATATTTCACACTTATTTAGTTACGCCCTGTATTGTTGAGTGACAATTCTGTTTTAAGGACACTGGTTGTTGATGGATGCAATGGGTATGGGACTATGTGTAGCCTTCATAGCCTTTGTCCGTTTGCCAAGTTTGAAGGTATCCACGTTGCTGCTAACAGGTCTTCTCATCTACGATGTTTTTTGGGTGTTTTTCTCATCCTACATCTTTAGTACAAATGTGATGGTTAAGGTTAGCACCTCGTTATTTCAACCCAACCATTTAAAATGCAGAAAGTCAGGAAAAAAGTGTATTACACACTGAAATTAATTTCAGGTTGCAACGCGACCTGCAGACAATCCTGTAGGCCTTGTTGCACGTAAATTCCACTTGAACGGCATGGTTAAAGAGGCCCCCAAGTTGAGCTTACCAGGAAAATTGGTCTTTCCTAGTATTCACAATTCTGGACACTTCAGTATGTTGGGTAAGTAAGGGATTCAGTTTTGACAACCTAACCAGTATTTTAATTTGACAGAAATACTCCTGTCAACTGTCAGTTTGACTTTTTATTGTGAGACGAATTTTGGCGAGCTGTGGTTACATGTAACTTTAGTCGGTTCACGAAAAGTTGAGCACATAGTAGGCGTTTCTTTATTTATTTATCAGAAGTTGGCAGTATTTACTGTCATAAAGTAAAATAAAGTCAACGTTGCCGAATGTACTCGGCCTCGTCCGACGAGCTTGAGAGTTATCAGAGAACTCTATGCAATATTGACAACATTGCGTATCAATGTGACATGAAAATAAATAACGTAAACTAGAATTTTAATATACACAGTGGAATATGCCAAATTGTCATGGCCAACCGACGGCTCAACCTTTCGTGAACGGACTATACAGGGTGTCCCATTACTCGACGTCAACCCGGAACCGGGTGAAAAGGCAAGTAATGCTGGTTGTCAGAAAAATATAAAAAAAAATCTAAGTTGTATGATTTTAAAATAATGCGCATTTAAAAAAACACGCAAAATTCCACACCCTGTGACAGTCTTTTCACTCCTGTTGCCACAAATATCAACTTTTTCCAACTTTTTTCTTTGCTGTGTAACCTTGAATAATGCTTGTCTAAACTGTAATCAAAATTTTGATACCAGCTGCTCTAGGTTTCATAAAAATAGGGCTTACTTCTCAGAAAAAAAATTCGAAATAAACAATTGCCTAGTTTCAACTGACTGTATTGAAAAAAAAAGTACTACGTAGGTTTGGCATGTTTTTTTAAAAGTTGGCGCATTTAGTAAGGATTCCAAAATGGTATAATACTTGTTTAATTGTAGCTGCCGTAGTTCAAATTTATTTTCGATTGCCTTTGAATGCACTTTTTCGTTAACTGCTTCGCAGTAATAAAATCCAATGGATTCAAGTCCGGTGAACGGGCCGGCCACGAGATTGGACCAGAACGTCCGATCCTTCTTCCGGGAAAAAATGTTACCAGAAAAAAAAATTTCTGAGAAATTTCTCCGGAAAAATTTTTTCTGGAAAAATTATTTTCTCTGGAAATTTTTTTTTCTGATAACATTTTTTCCCGGAAGATGGATCAGACGTTCTGGTTCAAACTCGTGGCCGGCCCGTTCACCGGACTTGAATCCATTGGACTTTTTTACTGGGAAGCAGTTAACGAAAAAGTGTATTCAAAGGCAATCAAAAATAAATTTGAACTACGGCAGCTACAATTAAACAAGTATTATACCATTTTGGAATCCTTACTAAATGCGCCAACTTCTGAAAAAACATGCCAAATCTACGTAGTACATTTTTTTTCAATACAGTCAGTTGAAACAAGGCAATTGTTTATTTCGATTTTTTTTTCTGAGAAGTAAGCCCTATTTTTATGAAACCTAGAGCAGCTGGTATCAAAATTTTGATTACAGTTTAGACAAGCATTATTCAAGGTTACACAGCAAAGAAAAAAGTTGGAAAAAGTTGATATTTGTGGCAACAGGAGTGAAAAGACTGTCACAGGGTGTGGAATTTTGCGTGTTTTTTTAAATGCGCATTATTTTAAAATCATGCAACTTAGATTTTTTTTTATATTTTTCTGACAACCAGCATTACTTGCCTTTTCACTCGGTTCCGGCTTGACGTCGAGTAATGGGACACCCTGTATGTAACTATGGTAAGCTGTAGTTACATCGCCAAAATTCGACTTTGTAAACTTCCTGAATAACCTAGAAACCTATTGAGGATTCATTTTTGCAGGTCTTGGAGATATAGTTATGCCAGGTCTTCTTTTATGTTTCGTTTTACGCTACGATGCTTATAAAAAGGCGCAGGGACTTACCGGATCCAGACTAACCTATTTTCACTGTTCCTTGCTCGGATACTTCTTAGGGCTGCTCACAGCGACTGTCAGTTCGGAAGTTTTTAAGGCAGCCCAGCCTGCGTTGCTTTATTTGGTACCATTTACGTTGCTCCCTCTGTTGACCATGGCTTATTTGAAGGTAGAGTATCTAATCACCGATTCTTTAATGTAACTGTTCGCGAAATTTTATTCTTAGAGCAAGAGCCCGTGAACCCCAGACCTTCGTAATTTTATAAAAGCTGAAAACTTGTCTACGCATGCTCCCAACACAGGTAAGAACGATGGACCATTATGAAGTTTGGGTTACCGTGGCTTTGGCAGGTAAACGGTATTAAAGGGGTGTAAAATACTGATCTATTTTCGTCAAATTATAAAGTGTGATTTTTCGATATTAGCTTCAGAATATCATTTAAAATCAAGTCCTCAATTGCCAGACACGTACTTTAGTGCCAACCCCTTGCCAGACACCCTTAATGTTCATTAAATTATATGTAATTCTACTTAAGTTATAGTATAAAAGCTGATTTTTATATATAATACTTGGGTAATAATTAGATAATGTTTCCTCATTAGCCAGACATTTTTGATAGTGCCAACCCTTTGCCAGACAAGCTTGTAGTTTAGCTGCAGGTGCGAGCGCGAGACAGTATATATGAGTGGGTGCAAATGAGACGGCATGATTATAATGACTTATGCAAATAATTTTTTTGGTACAGATTTATATAACTATCTCATCATTTAATTGAATCTCAAAAACATCCGAAGAAAAGACATTCGATGCTACAACTAAATTAAATTGTTAATAGAATAAATTAAAATTTTTACAAATTTAAATTAATTTAAATTAAATTGTAATAGAATAAATTATTTTAGCAATTTTATTTGTTGAGCATCGAATGTCTTTCTTCAGATGTTTTTGAGATCCACTTGAATGATTAGTTATATAAATTTGTACCAAAAAATTATAAAAAAGTCATAATCATGCCGTCTCACTCGCACCCACTCATATATACTGTCTCGCGCTCGAACCTGCAGCTAAACTACAAGCTTGTCTGGCAAAGGGTTGGTACTATCAAAAATGTCTGGCTAATGGGGAAATATTATCTAATTATTACCCAAGTATTATATATAAAAATCAGCTAATATACTATAACGTAAGTAGAATTACATATAATTTAATGAACATTAAGGGTGTCTGGCAAGGGGTTGCCACGATATTAAGTGTCTGGCAATTAATGACGTGATTTAAAATGATTTTTATGATATTTTGAAGGTAATACCAAAAAATCACACATTATTATTTGACGAATTTAAATCAGTATTTTACACCCCTTTAATACCGTTTACCTGCCAAAGCCAGGGTAACCCAAACTTCATAATGGTTCATCGTTCTTACCTGTGTTGGGAGCATGCGTAGACAAGTTTTCAGCTTTTATAAAATAACGAAGGTCTGGGGTTCACGGGCTCTTAGACTATCTCCTGCCAAGGTGTCTCACAAAAATAAACTGTCTGTTACAGGGCGATCTGAGAAGAATGTGGTCTGAACCGTTCAAGAATTTAACATCGTCTAAGCACTTTCAGGACGTGTGATAGTTTCAGAGAACTTAAATAATTGTTAATAATAACCGTACGCGAGGAACCAGAGGTATTAAAACGTTGAGTCTTACGAAATTTAATATAAAACGACAATAGGCAAGAATCTACAATTTTTCCTACATTTGTCTCGGTTTAGGGAACTTACCATCATCGGTTGAGCCAAAGAAATTATTCGAAGATTTCTGTTCGATGCAATCATGAATTAAGAACAAATTTTCATCAGAAAGCATACGTAAACCGATTTATAGTTGAGTTTATATTAATTTTTTTAGTATTTACTAACAATTATCGTTTTTAGTTTACCAAATGTTAGACAAGTTAGAAAAGAAAAGGGTTGCTTTTGTTATGCATGAATTATTCGCTGCCACACTTTAAATATCTTATTCGTTTAATATTTTACCTGATAAAGCTCTCTTCTGTACTAATTTCAGACGATTAGTTTAGTTTTTTGATAGATAAATCATTAACTAAACGAAAAACCCACTCGTTAAATTTTTAGGTTAGAATCGTACTTTCTGTTCTCTGCAAAGTTTCTGGCAATCTGAGAAACCTCTTCATGAATTCTGTCCTATTGAAAAAATGAATCTTTTACGAAATGACTAAATTAATAGTGATAAGATTATATAATTAGTTATACAGACAAACGTGTTTTCCCAGTTATTTTATAGATTTTCTGTGATAAAATAAGTGAAAACTTAAATTTCTTTGTATAGATCAAATATTTCTCATTTAATTAGTTTTAATCCAACGCACTTTTTTTTGATAGTGATATAATTTTTATGGAATAAAGATATTCAAGTATCTACAAAGTTATTTTTTTTAGTACTCAGTCTCATTTGAACTTTATTTTTAAATGTTGACCTTTATAATTGTGCTTTGGATTAACCCGGAATGTTTACATTTTTTCGCTATCCTGTCTTTGATACAAGACTTTTCCTTTTTGAAGAAGTTTTTGTAAGTTTGTTACTTGTTTTTTTATATTCTTGTAATATTGAAATAAAGTATCTTTAACAAGGAAGGTGTTTTGAATACAGAATTCAAATTCTATCATCTTTATTTAAACAATTTAAAATGGTTTTACACAAACTTTCTCCAATCGGAAATGGTAATACCTGAGCATCACTCTTGTTTCGATTTAATTGCACTTTGATGCTACTTTTAATTGTTTACCGAGTCCCCATGGTTTCAGTACTTTTCAGATCGATCAGAAAACAAACTTAAGACAGTCACTTTTTTTATTGTATATATAAAATTAAGTTTTAATCAAAAAATAATCTCAAGATGAACTTTTATGGCCATAAACTAATGAAAGAAAATGTATGAATCTCAAATGTCTGTAACCAATAGGACTCGAAAAAAAAACCACTTTACATCTAACGGATAAACAACAAAACTTTGGATAAGGAAAAGAATCAAATGAGTAGGTATGTAATAAAGTAAATTGGCCTTTGAAAAGAACTAAAAAAAAATACGCCTATGGTCAATACTCATAATCCAGCAAGTCAGTCAATTTCACCATACTTGACCATCGGAACGCAAAAAAAATAAATAAAATTATATTAAGAAATGCTTTCATAACTCTAAATCAACGAACACCATCTGGAGTCTCAACTAAATAAGAAAATACACTATTCAACTTTTGAGATTTTCAAGAAACCCATAAGATGACTTAATATTTTTATCCAATATTAACTATCACAACGAAAAAAATTTACAAATTATCAGTGAGGCCCTTGCATCTCTCTCTCTCTCGAAAAAAATGGGAATGTTAATCTTTTACGTCCTCAAATTAAAATTAGTCACTTTGTTGAGAAAATTTTTTAAATTAACTTTAAATGAAATTTCGTTGAATTTTTCTCATGGAGCAGTAAATAAATTGATAAGTAATGAATAAATATTAAGTAGTGGATATTTACTTGGTTTCAAGTCGAAAATCATGATTTAATTTTAACATTATAAGGGGAGAAAATGTTTCAAACAAAAATTTAAATCTTCATAATTTTTGTATCAAAAATATATTGGTTATTGTTTGAATTAAATATATTTTGAAGCATGTTATAGCTTAAAAATGGTAAAAGAACTTAGAGGAACAATCTTTCAATCAAATATTTCTTTTGAAACCAAGTATTGATGTTATTTGTTCACGCCAGTATCACCTGTATATTTTCGTTAAAAAACCAATGTTATTAAATCACGGATTACCATAAACGAATTTAAGGAACAAAAACTCGAGTCGAAACCTTCTCTTCCCTGAAATTGGCACATTTTGGTTCATAGGCACTATATTTTCCTTACAAATGAGCATTACAAAATGGATTCTGAAACCCATATATAAGTCGCTGTATAAAAACTAAGTACTCTTACTATAAGTACAAGCACCTAAAACTCCTTCATAAGTACTAAAACTTCAAAAAAAATTTGGATAAACACAATCGCGAAAAGGTCGAAAAAATAAACAGAATCGTCCTACAACTGAAAGAAAAAAAATCTGACTCAAATTTGGATTTAAGTCGGAAAAAAACTGCAAAAGAAGGTTAGGAATAATCCCCATTCTGATGACGAAAGATCATAAGACTGTGCGATTCATGTTGTAGAATATTGAGGCCTACCCGCCAGCTCAAGAAGGTAACGATCTGGATGATCTACCCAATCGGAAGCTGATAATTTGACTACTCTCTGTTTTTCGGCTTCTCTGACCTCCCATTTTTTCACCTCAAGCTGCCGATCTCTGCTCACCGAGTCGCCACATCCCCACACTTCTACTCTAGTCAGTTTGTCTGGTATCTTACTATATTCAATCTGGAAAGAAATTTGAGGTTAAGCTAGGTTACCACTGAAATTGACATGTTCAAACCATAGACAAACTAAAATAATAGATGAGCCAACGTATTGTCGCGACACCTGTCGGAGGAGGATACTAATACACGAAAAAATTATTCTCAATTTGATAGATAGATGTCGTTGCATTCATGGAAATCCCTATCGAGAAAATAGTAAGTATGTAAAATCGTTATTATCAAAAAACCTTTGAATTGTCAACTGACACAAGGAGTGGTTTGACACGTTCTTTTGAAATATCATGAATTTCAATATGCCTGCAAGAGTGAAGATGTGTTGTGTTATTGGATGTGAAAATCGAGATGCAAAAAGGTAATTTCAAAATATATATTATATATATTCTGTTACCTATAAGAATTAAGATAGTTTTCAAAAAAGTTTTTCATGTATTGAATAAGTTAGTAGGTAAATACTCATATTTTGTATTATTGAATTCATTAATTTTAGTTTTGAGGATGTTTCAATGCAATTATTAGTTTATTGATTAGATATTTATGAAATAAATCTGTATTTTCGATTGGTGATACCTATTTCAGTTAATAAATTTTTATTCTATCCAGAATTTGATTATTGATCCTCATTTCTCGATTCCAAAAGAAAATCAGATGAATGTTGTTGCAGGTATTTTTTCATGAAAATAAATTTCCTCACTCATCGATAACTTGCACGAATCCATTTCTGATTTCCTTTTGGAAATTGAATTTCAAAAAACTTTTTGCACCTTGTTATGGGTGTACCTACCTATTCAAAGGTGCACTACAGAATTCCTTTTGAGGCAGCTTTACGATACAGATTCCTTTTCGATTGAGCTTTTTTCACGAATTAGTAATGTTGTACGAAAAAAAATGTCGTTGTAGCTTGTTCTACTAGTGTCTCATCTATTCTCCGTTTAGTTAGTCTATGGTTCAAACGTCAGTTCTTAGAACAACCGGAAAGTTTCTATGCTCTGATCATTACGATTCCAATATAAGGGCGTTCGGCAATTACATCGGACATGTCGGATCGATCTGAACCGTTCGTTTATTACATCCGAATTGAGGGGTGTACACATCTGGACAGTTCGGCATTAAATCTGAGCAATCGGATGTCGATCTTTCGCTCGGTCTATTTCGACGGATCAAAGCGTTTTTATCCATAGAGTTTTATGTTTTTATATTTTGTTTTATGTTGAGTTTCCTGATTCGACAGCCGATAGATTGAAAAATTCTAATACCTATCAACACTTTTATTCTTCTGTTTCGTTTATTCATTTAAAACCTAATTAATTTATTAAAATTTTTCGATATAGCTATCGTAGTTATGAATGGGCAGGAGGAGATGTTGCTTTCTCGTTTCTTTTTCGTGCAATTAACTAATTAATTAGGATCTTTCGGTACAACTATCGCCGTAGTGAACGACCAGAAGGGGATATTGCATCCCTCGTTTCCTTTGCATTCAGTGCCTTTGCACCTAATTATTCAATTGAGATTTTACGGTAGAGCTACAAAAAAGGGTGAAAGTATCGTTAAAAGATGGGCATATTTCCCAAAATAGTGATCTTTGAAATCTCATAATCTATTAAAGTAGAACAGAGCAGTATGTTCTGTAGCAGATGCTTTGTACTGTTCGTTTATTCGCAGATATTACAGATAAATCTGTACGATCTGTGGTTACGTGACTAAAATGATTATGATTGAGGTTGGAATAGCCATAGAACATTTTCCAATATTTTAATTGACAGTTCAAGGTCAAACATAGATTCTGACGTTTGAGGTTAGAATTTGAGCATCTCTTCAAATGACAGTTCGAAATATATGATTGAGATGAATGAAATAGTATCCGAATACGCTTAAAAATCATTTACGCATTAAATCATACCTTTTCAAACCCCCCATCGATAGAAATGATGGGACTCCTTGGATTGCTGCCAACTCTCAACCCGTGCGGATAACCCCTTGCCGTAAAGTTCAAATAGAGCATCTTGGGTCCCTTTTCCATCATTCCGAACTTCGGCAAGAGCTGGTACAGGGCAGATTCTTCACGACCCCAGTACTGATGCGATTCGTGCCACTCGTCTGGGCAAGCAACGCAGAAAACAGAATCTTCCTGGGTTTTCACGATAACTAATGTGGGGCCCTTGTAGGCCAGCACGTGGTGTAAAAACCTGAGAAAAGAAAAATGGGTCAGAAGATAACTTCAGAATCTATACTGATGGACAAAATTAGCGCACCACCTAAAATTTCGTTAACATTTAACAATTTCCCAATCTTTAGTCGGATTTCGGTGTTTTTTTTTCAACTGTAGCTCTGTTATTGTCGAATTTCCTTCTTTAAAAAGAAGTCCAAAAAATAAAATCTTCATGTTGTACAGGGCGTTTAAATAATGTCGTGTTTTATAGTCAAATTTTAACGTCTTCTGTGGGTAATGCCAGGTTGCTGAGGCATATAAAAACAATAAAACGATGTAGCCTGGTATCTCTGAAGTATTTTTTTTTAAACCAATTTATCTTGGAATCGTCCAGAGATATTCAACATTTTATCAACTCTTGTATTTTATGCATTAGCCATGAATAGATTCGCAACCATTTGTCCGATTTGAACGTTTTTTTTAGTTGTAGCTCTTTCATTGGCGAATATTATACTACAATGAGATGTTCAAAAAAAGGATGCATCATGCTGTACAGGGCGTTTAAATTTTAGGGTTTTTTTTCATTACAGTTTAACGCCTTCTGTGGGCAATACCAGATACCTGAGGCTTCTAAAAACTATACAGTGATGTAACCTGATGTTTCCTGAGTATTAACATTTTTCTAACATCTTGCATTTCATACAATATATTGACAATGAATATTTTCAGTCAAGTAGTACAGGGGTTTACAGTTGTCACTGTCAACAAATAAATTGTTATTGTCAATAATCATTAATTTCAATAATTGTGGCATTGTTTTGCGTTTAATTTTACCTGTTTTTGTTAATTTGTTTTCGCTTTTTTATTGTGTTGAAAGTATAGTTTTTAGAAGCCTTAGGTATCTGGTATTGCCCACAGAAGGCGTTAAACTGTAATGAAAAAACCCGAAAAATTAAACGCCCTGTACAGCATGATGCATTCCTCATCTCATTGTAGTATGATATTCGCCAATGAAAGAGTTACAACTAAAAAAAAACGTTCAAATCAGAAAATGGTTGCGAAGATATTCATGGCTAATGCATAAAATACAAGAGTTGATAAAATGTTGAATATCTCTGGACGATTCCAAGATAAATTGGTTTTTAAAAAAACAAAATACTCCAGAGATACCAGGCTACAAAGCTTTATTGTTTTTATATGCCTCAGCAACCTGGCATTACTCACAGAAGACGTTAAAATTTGACTATAAAACATGACATTACTTAAACGCCCTGTACAACATGAAAATTTTATTTTTTGGACTTCTGTTTGATGAAGGAAATTTGACAATAACAGAGCTACAATTGGAAGAAAAAACATTGAAATCCGACAAAAGATTGGGAAGATATCAATTGTTAAAATTTAACGAAATTTTAGGTGGTGCGCTAATTTTGTCCATCAGTATAGATAAACCAATGGCCCATGAGTGTCTAAGGTGGCGTAAGGAGACAGTCACAAAGCCTACACAGAACATCACTGGTCTTTTAACTTGCACAAGCTGAATAGCTTTCGAAGCTTACCTGTTGGCACCTAACCCATGTTGATTGGAGTCGTATATAAGCACCCAGTGAGATGGGATGGAACTAAGCATTCTGGCCAAAAAGACCATACTGCAGAGACCGTTAGAGCTTCCTTCTGGAGAATTGGCCTTCTGAGGCATTGAGTAGAGAGGAGGCAAGGCGCTGGCTAACAACCAGCTCAAACTCATGTTTAACGAGTACGTCGGCATGCTTTTACCATCAGAGGAGGAGCTTCCAGCAAAGAGGAGGACTTTTCCAAAACGGGCGTGGCCAGTTCGAGACCTACGGAAAACAACCAATAAGAATACAGAATTTATTTGAGCCACTCCTCTTTAATTTGTGCTAGTGTGGAAAGTATAGCTATTTCTCTACTGAGCAGTATTATGAAATAAATAAAGGAAAATGTGATTTTTTCCAAAGAACTAATAACAGATTTGGAAATTCACATCGAAAACAACGATATACAATGCATCAGACAGAGAATTCTTCCGTCCAGCTGCACAGATGAATAGTCGAGATAATCACGTGCTGTAACTGAATGAATTCCGTTATCTTATTGCAATAATCTAGTCTTGTCTCTCTCTTATCGCAGTATGGTAGGGAACCTGCAGTACACGTATAGAATTATTTAATTTGTCAGGCTGCCCAGTAATACTCGATTCAAGTATTTACTGTTGCCTACCATACTGAATGAATTACGCTCCTCTCAACGATAAGAGAGAGACAAGACTAGAATATTGCAATAAGACAATGGAATTCAGTGTGTTACAGCACGTCATTGTCTCGACTATTCATCTGTGCAACTGGACGGAAGAATTCTCTGTCTGATGCATTGTATATCGTATGTTTCAGATGTGAATTTCCAAACCTGTATATTATCTTTGCTAAGTAGAGTAAGTACATATGGAAATAAAATCGTGTAGCGATGTTTAAGTTGTTTTTAAGCCCCACAGAGCAGAATGTCGCAGTGTGCATCACAAAAGCCTTCACATCATGCAACTTTGCACATATTTTTAAACGTGTCGATGATTCCTTCCTAGGCCTCGATAATAACGAAAAAAAAATAACATAAAGCTGACGTAAGACATGTTAGTGACACTGAGAAGCTCCAACAGCTCTTTTCATTTTACTTACTGGATTTTTCTTTACCTTGATCAAAAGAATCATTAATGTCCAGACCTGTACAACAGAAAAGTTATATACACATTTACATGGTTTGTTAACGATTCGGTTTTTAACCTATGTTAATAACGACATGAAGCAACTTACAATATTGAAAACCTGCCTGTTTATTAGTTTTTTCATTTTCAGAAGTTGCCGATATGTTTGAATCTTCCTAAATTAACCTTACATTAAAAAACTAAACAGAACTGAAAATTATCAATTTATATGCGAATGAATCAGTTCAAACTCATTTTATGTACAAATAATATTCTTCTATAAGATTTGAGCTGTCTGTATATCTGATTGAAGAAACCTAACCTCAATCTTAAACTTACCGGTTACTAAGTCGATTTCATTCTTTCTTCTAATGTTCTGTAAGCTGTAGCCAAAGTGTGCACAATAAACCTATGGACAGGCTGTAACAATCTTGGGCAGTTAGACTGAAGCCAGTGCGATACATAACTTGTCGATAATGAATTTTTGACGTGAAAACAACTGTCGATTACGGCTTTCAAAGTTTGGTGCAGGAAAAAACATGATTGGGGGCCTTCAGAATAGTGGTCCATGCTTATATGGTAAGACGACATTAGTAACATCTTTAACAGTTCCGGAGTTATCGTATCGTTGTTATTATCTTGGTTTTCCACAGAAAACATTTTGACCAGAATATCACTCATTGTGGCATCGTCTAATATCTAAAATTAAAGAAATTATTGATTTATAAATTCCTTCATTAAATCCAATAATCTGGTGTCATACCTGTAAGTATTTTGCACATTGTTCTACAAAGGCTTGAGTTTCGATGTAGTCATTACTAGATTTGGATAACTTGTGGAAGTAATTGAATAATTTTGCAGCAAGAACATGGTACCTTGGAAACAGATATTTCTGTAACGGAAAGTAATCGTTAAATTCTTTCATCGGTTGAAAACTATACTCACAGTGAATATGTTGAGAGTAATTCCCAACGCACGATCTTCAGAAGAAGTTTTATTGGACAAAATCTGAAAGAAATACAAAATTTAAATATTTAAAAAGTACTGACGGCGCCTAGTGTGATACCAACAGAAGGAACCAAATTTTTATATTTCATAGGAACATATGGCTGAGAAATAAGACTTCTACAATAGAAGAGATTTAAAAATATGTAGGGGAAAGTTCCCTATGAACTAGCAACCACAAAACGACTAGTTCATTCTTTATTTGCCTTTTTTTCAAACATTTACAGACTGACAAATAAGCTGTCAGAACTGGAATGTTATTTAAAAAAAAAAACGATGAAATGTAGTTCCAGTAAGGTCACTTACCTTAGCCAATTTAGTCACAGATTCAAAGTTGTTGAAGTGTTTATTATCTGGGATATCATCCCCAGAATTGCTTTTCGAAAAAGACTTTCTTGAAACGTTGTCCGAAGTGTTATGTGATGATTTATGCTTGCTACTTCCATGATGCCCATGGTTGTTACCCATTTTTGATAGTTAGAAGGTGAAACTTACAATAATTTTCAACAGGTCATCTTTGGTATGTGAAATTGTGTCAGCTGAAAAACAACAACTACGTCGAGAGCAGCTTGTTTTTCGCTCACGTGTGTTGGCAGCCCTGCCCAAACGTCAACATGTCGTTCTTTTTGACCTAAAAAGTGACAGCTGGTTTCACACGATAGTTCAAGGTCATCATAAATTATTTTGACAGCTGTCAAGGACAAAGAAGATCAAATTAATCCATAGATAGATAAATCATTAGAATTTTTTTCTATGAACGAATGATGGATAAATTTGATAATTATTAATTACATAAAATTTATGAATGCTTGGGATGTATTATATCTAAAAACCGACATTCCTTGATGATTGAACTTTTATCTGATCTATTGATTTATCCTTATTTCAATATCGTTATCTTATCTAAAGAATATGATGGTATACCTGTCCCAGGAGCAAGTGCACAAAAGTAATGAATTTAATATGTATAAATAAGATTGTACACAAGGCCTTTACAACATTTTATTCATTATCTAATGTCAACGATACACATGAAAAATTGTGAACATAGAATATTTTATTTATTTTTTTTTCAATATATTAGGCACTGGTCTAAAATGTGAATTTGTGGTTACAATATCATCGGAAACTCTGACCCCGGATAGCAAAAATATATAAAAACTATGCAAAAAATCAATACTTCTCGAAACTTCACGCGTGAGTATAGATGAAGGATTACTTGTGCTCCAAAACTAGGGCCTTAAGTTTATCATAGTTTGCCCCACTGAAGGAAACAATGGTTTCTTTACGTTTGATGAAGACAAAGGTAGGCATGGAGGAGATGTTGTAATCCATTGCGATTTCTTCGCACTCATCTACGTCCACCTAAAAAGAGAAACGTTAGATATTGCCACTAAAAAACAGGAACTACATCCGATAGATTTTGGTTAAGGGATTGAAATACACAGAATTTAATTGGTGTTAGATGAAAATATACCTGTACCAATCAAAGTAATGAAGAAATTAAGAAAATTAAATTGTTTTTCTAAATAATATCAATCTACACTTTCAAGACATGAAAAAACACTCTAAATCATTGCAACCCGATCTAGGGGGTTAATAATTGAGATTAATGACTTTGTTGCACTACAACCCCATTAAATATTGATTCAACAAGAAAAGGATATCATCTAATTGAAGAAAGTAGCCCAATTACATAATGGATTGTTCTTCCAACACCAATGATGGATTGAATTAATTTGAGACAATTATGATGGGGTTTTTTTAGTGCTTTGATAAAGATACACTTCGATACTTTTGGTTTGATGAACAGAATGATACACATTTTATTATACAGGTGTCCCGGAAAATGTGGGAAATCTCTCAGATTCAGATAGAACCTAAAAAATAAGATGACAAGTTCCCATAATTTTTTTTCTTAGTGGCCCTCCCTACGAAGATACGACCTCCTTAATGACGTCACTGGAAATTCATTTTAGTGGAATAAATTTCAATAACTTACTTCTTTGGTTATTTTTTTTCGAAAACGGTTCATTTTATCGACTTTGAACAAGAGTACTTTTTCTTTAGCTTAATGTTCAAGGTATCCAAATTTGTTTTTTTTAGCACCTTATCATACAGGTTGTTAAAATGTAACCATTAAAATGTACAACCCAGTCCGCCCCTGGTAAACTGAACAAGCTAATTGAAATTTGATTGCGGTGATTTAAGAGGTCCTTAATACTATTAATCGTATAAAATTTTCATCAAATTATATCGAGTAGTTTGAAACTTATTCCACTAAAATGGATTTCCAGTGGCGTCATTTAGGAGGTCGTATCTTCGTAGGGAGGGCCGCTAGGAAAAAAATATATGAGAACTTGTCATCTTCATTTTTTATGTTCTATCTGAATCTGAGAGATTTCCCACATTTTCCAGCACACCCTGTGTATGATTATGTCTTATTCAGTTAGATCGAATTGACAAATTGTGAATTATTCGAAAAAATGGATAATTTAGAGAAAAATTACATTTTGGTTCTGATCATTTTCGGCTCAAAATTCGAAAATTACAGACATTTGGGCAAAACGATATAGCATTCGTTTGAGTAGAAGGAGCGTTCAAAATGAGATGAGCAATATACAAGTAATGTCACAACTCTACATAGAAACTGTCACATGTAGATCTCGTGCAAAATCAGAATGAATTTCAATCAACAATTTATACTCAATTTATAATGTGGTCGACGGAAAAATGTTGTAATCAACTCGTTTATCAATGTAGCGATTAATAAACATATCAAAACATACAAACCTTCAGAATGAGTACATTGGCATGTTCCTTGGCCAATTCCTCCAGTTTTGGAGAGATTGCCTTGCAGGGGCCGCACCAGGTGGCGAAGAAGTCGATGACCACCAGGCTGTCACCAGCATCTGTCAGCTTGCTGATCAGATCGTTCTGAAAAAGTTTAGATTCCTCAAATTATCTCACTCATTCTTCCAGTCGACTCAAAGATTAAAAATGCTGTGCCTGAGGTGGCGTAATGGCACAGTAACAAGACATCGCAGGTAAAACACCATTTATATTTTATTAGTTATTACATATGAAATTATCATTGAATTGTATAAAAATTCTGAATGTAGGCTTTGCCTATGAAGCTCAAAAATAAAATATGGAGAGAATTTTTCCTTAAAATCAGGGAAAACTAAAATGGGACACGTAAAGCGTAAATTTTTATAGAATTTTTTGTAATAAAAATTGTTTTAATTGATATAAAAAAGTAGATTTAGACCTTGATTGAAAAGGTAAACCCATATTTGTTAGTTGGAGTACTTTAGAATACTGAAGAAATACCAATTTGAAGAATATACCTAATATCGAAGCTAAATCTATGAAGCATCTGACAGCAATGAATAACAACTCATTATTCACTTGTGAATAATGGGTATTATTATGGCCGAGCAAACAGACGTGGGATTGCCTATAAAGCTCAAAAAATCAAATATGGTGGCAATTTTTTCTTTAAAATGAGAGAAATTACCAATAATACATAAATTTATCAGCCTCAAACTTTATAGAGTTGAATCGATTTCTTTAAAAAAAAAAATTATTCGCAGCTATTTCGGTCTGATTACATTTCTTGGAAATGTAACTGAAGCGTCACAAAAGTCAAAGATTACCTATAAAAATTAATTACACGTTGTGTTAAAGTGCATTTATCACATTGGAATTTGCGTTTTCTTACGTAAATTATGAAATTTTTCCTCTCGATTATTACCCCATACAAAAACAATTCGAAAAAGTCAGGATTTCAAATTAATTATAAATAAATTGAATAACACTGTGTTGAACACAATTAAGATATGAAATCTACAAATAAACAGGGAATACTTTACACAGCGTATTCAAATCAACCTGTTTTCAGGTATTTTTCTTATAGAATCAACCATGAAAGAAACTAGCAATTCATCATAGGTATTTCAAGAGAAAATGAATCACTCAAATCAAATCAGACTCAATATCAGGACCAATCTAGATAAAGTTACGACTTCAAAAAGATTTCTCAATGAAACGAACTGAATCGATTGAAGCGTAATTTCAGAAAAGCCAAGTCATTATTGTAGACATTTCAAATATCTTGCGACACCACTGGCCGAAATTATCAAGCACTTAGTACTTTGATAAGAAATTCTAGTAAAAACCACACATAATTTTACTGAATTTATCACTTAACACCGTGGGAAACAATTCGAATAACCAACATTGCGAATCTGAAGTATTTCCCAGCTCAAATTAATTAAAAAATGTAATTTTTCATGTAATAAAACAGATTAATTTTATCCTACTCAAATATTTGTTAATCAAAACTGCAAGTAACAGTCTAATGATATCAAAACAGCATCCAAAACATACGGCATATCAATTTTCGCTTTCAGCTAATGAAGAACAATCTCGTAATGTATGAAGTAATTACAATGCTTGACCTTGTTCATAGGATTATTAAAAAGTATGATCCCATAGCATCACATTCGAAAAAAAACAATTTAAAACCCCCTTAAGCAAGTGACTACACATCAATTACAGAATGAATCAGCAGTGGTAATAATTAGCGAAATTAATTCACATGCCTATAATTTCAAGAATGTTAATGTTAAGATTCTAACCACACCTCTCCATTTAGCTTTTTAAAGAAAAGTAAACCATGCTCCGTAAAAGAGAAATATACGAATAAACTCACCTTGTCTTTGATGTGTGTGACCATTTTGAGCACAATTAAGTAATTAGCACTTTTAATGGAAAAAGCCGAGTGAAACCTTCGAAAATTAAGGTCTAAGGCACTCTAAGGTGACGGCAGCAAGCAACTTCTCCTGCAGCCAGCAATACAAGAACAAGGAACGCGGCGCCACTTCCTTACATGCGTCAGTGGTTCGAAGCTGTCCGAAGAAAAACACTTGGAGGGGGGTACAATTGATCGAAATGAAACTGAATTATATTTTTATTTCACAATTCACTTTCTCATAAAAGGTGTTTGAAATTAGAATAAAGCGTCACACCGATCAAAATCTAATTTCAAGGCGGGCTTGTAGGATTAGAAAGTGTTAATTTTTGTATTCGATTCGCATTTGACACGAACAAGGGCATAGAATTGATCTAATTAATTAACCTCTGTGATTAATTATGATCATTATGAAATAAAATTCCTTATTCTAGAGCCTCTAAAAAACGTTTTTTAATCTTCTTAAGATATATTATCGTTCGCTCGTCAAATTTCAATAAAACAACTTCTATTTTGATAATTCCGACGACCTTGAAGTTTTTTTTTTAATTCAAAGTCATTTAGTTATACTTTGACTTAAGCTTATTATCGTTAGTTCCATAAATCCACTTCTATGTTAATTCGTTAATTGATTTTCATTCTGTTCAAATCAATTTTCAGGAAATTTCAAGGTATGTTCCATTTACTAACATTAATTTACGAACTTTTCAATCATATATTTTCGAGATGAATAATGTATTTGAAGAATTAATTGAACAAAACGTTCATATATAACACTGGTATAACAATTCAAGAATACTGGAATGAATTTCAAAGTTCAACATTCAACAGGAAGTTTTTTACCAGCAATTCTTTTAACTTAACCTCAATGTAAAGTAGCGCATCCACCATTTCAGACTCAATAAATTCAACCAACAGTGCTTTAACCATGATTTAAAAGAAAAACTACTGAATTTGGAACTATAGAGGTTTACTGCAATCTATAAAAGTTTCTTACATTCTTGGAAAATATAACAGTTGAGGAAATATTAATTCAAATGGAAGCTCTGAATATTTTTCATCCCTCATTTCATTCCATTAGTTTGAGTGATTAATTACAATTAATTTTAATTGTAATCATGTCTTCTCTGAACAATGTTCTAATGTTAAACTCTCAAGTTACCAAAGATGGAAGAACTGAAGAAATCCAGTTTAATCGTATCATATCCTGACACGAAAGAAAACAGTTCACATGTCTTGAACAAGAGTGGATCGAAAGACCCAGTTATTTTGATTTTTGGATGGTTAGGCGCAGAAGATAGATATTTAAAAGTGTATTCTCGGATTTACGAGGAAAAAGGGTAAGTTTAAATAGTTACCAAAGAAATTATTAACCGATTTATTCTAAAAACTCAACCATGACTTTTTTTCAGGTTTCCCACTATACGGTTGACAGTTTCCCCACTGATAGTATTATTTAAATATGCCGAAATGAGGACATACTGTGAGAAACTTATGGATATACTAGAGGAGCCCCAATTCGTAGACAGACCTGTTATAATACATCTATTTTCCAATGGTGGTGCCTTCCAATACGAAATCTTTTCGGAAACATTGCAAAAAGACCAGGAAAAGAATAAACTAGTAAAATGTTTGTTTCTCAAGAAGAGCAATTCGATTTTCTCGTGGTTTTTTAGGTGAAAGGAGTTATATTCGACTCAGGGCCGACGAGAATAAATTTCTCCAATAATGCGTTAGTTTCTGCATTCATTATTGGTACAGTTATCAAAAACAAATTTCTGGTTTACTCTATAACCTCGATATCTTCGGTTTGTACAATGTTCCTGCGAGGTATCAGGGTAAGAAATTATACAGGTGTTTTTTAAGTTTTAACAATGATATAGATGAATTCTTGCAGATAATACAGAGGGATTTCTTCAGAATGCCGGTGTACCTTATGGATCCTTATAATAATTTAAAGAAACAGGAAAATCTATGCCCTCAACTATTTATTTACTCGAAAGCTGATCGATTGGTTTCTTACAAAGTGAGTCTTAATTAATGAAGGTTTTAAATACTTGAACATACATGTTTCTTCATTTCAGGAGCTTGAAGTATTCATCGAAAGTAGAAAAGCCATCGGGGTTGACGTTACAACAAGATTGTATGAAAATACACCCCATGTTAAACATTTCCCATCGAATAAGTTGGATTATTGTAAAACGGTCTTCAAATTTATTAATAAAGTTTTGAAAAAATAAATAGGCAGTATGATTCATAAAAAAATTTTATATATGTACCTACCTGGTACCCAAATTTGAGATTATTATTTCCTTTCATTCAGCATGATGTTCGACAAAAAACAATGGAAGCATTGCATCACCGATGTGGACAAAAACTTCAATTATTCAAATCCTGCAGTGGCACCTGAAGAAAAATTTCAAATCGAGAATCTCGGTGAAATCCCTACAGTCGTAATATTTGGATGGGCAGGAGCTATAGACAAATACTTGAGAGCTTACGCTAAGCTGTATGAAGAAAGAGGGTGAGACAAATATTCAACTCGAGATAAAAGTCTAACAATTTACCACTACTTTAAGAATATAAGGTCTTCATAACTAACATGGACTATGGGGTTCCACAAGGATCAGTACTTGGTTTTTTTGATTTCATTGATATATTTGTTCATATGAATCAGGGTAAGATAAATATTTAACCAGAGATAAAAATCCATCAAACTAACAATTTACTACTTCCTTAAGAATCCAAGGTTCTTCATAAATAACATGGACTGTGGGGTTCCACAGGGATCAGTACTTGGACCAATTGAATTTGAATGAAACTAATGTTAGTTTGGTAAAATAAACCTACAAATAACAATAAGAGAAGCTTTTTTGTCATAGTAATATTCACATTTCATAATCGTATACGTTACAATGATTTCTGGTCTAATCTCAAAATAAATCAAAAAGTTTTAATTTCATCACCCAATAATTTCCCCATGGAGCTTTATTTGTTATTGCAAACCTACAATGAATAGTTTTAAGGGCGTTTTTGTCTCTTAAAATCGTTTAAAACATTAATATTCCACTACCACATAAGTTTCACTTATGCTCGACATTAGAATGAATCCCTTAAAATTTGAATTTAATCTTGATTTCTTACCAATGCAAATGGTCCCCCAAAGATTAATCTTCAGGTTCCCCAACAAAAATGTGTTTTCGAAAACTTACTTAACAATTTTTCAAACAAAATCTTCAACAGATGATTTCTTGAAGATGATTTTAACAGGTCCTATATTTTGTTTCAGTTTACGAACAATAAGATACATCGTACCGTGGAAATATCTGTTCTTCCAAAGCGGTAAAATGCTGAAAATCGGAGAAGAAATGGCTGACGTGTGGGTAAAACAGAAGTTCAAAAATTCCCCTATTATAGTTCATGCTTTGTCCAATGGTGGCGTTTATCAATATGAGGTGTTCCTCAGGGCTCTGAAGCAAACACCACATCACAACCAGGTTTGTTATTCTCAATTTGAAAAAAATTTTTCTGTACATTTCATTGCAAAAAACTCGGCCACTTAAAATTTTGTTTGTTGTCCAAGAATTTTTGTAATTTTTCACCGATTTCAATTGTTCCTGAGCCAAATTGTAGATAAATTCTTTGGTATTAGAACAAACTTCAGAAAAGTATTCCAAAAATGTTGATAGCATATTTATACAGGGTTTTCATCATTATTCCCAAATTGTATTCGATATTTAGGATGAAATACCACTATTTAAATCTATAGGAGATGATTACCCTTCAATAGGGTCCTGTAGCGGAACAGAAGATTCGAAAAATCATCACTTGGAACGCCAGACCTGGTTTGAAATGCCCTTCTGGTCCAACTGAATTAGGCACTTTGTATCTAAATATTGAAGGTGTTTATTCGAATAGTTTTAAGTTTCAATTTTGTAAAAACGGCGAGACAGGGTTTTTCTACTGAGGTTTTTCCCTGTGCTCTGGTATCATACGCCAGAATAGTATGGTAACCCGTTTTGCACCAACCTCAGCTAGGGACTTTTTTGTTTCATGTATTGTATTCTGCAAACTCTCAATTCAAAAGAATATATATACAGGGTAAAAAAACATGTATTTGTGGCCTTTTCTCTTAACACCATGTGGAACATTTCGGGAAATTTGTAGAGTTAACGCTCAGTTTATTTCATACATAAACATGGCGAAAAGAATTATCTTTATAATGAACTGAGCTAAAATTCTACAAATTTCCAAAACTGTTCCACAGACTTTCAAGTAACTAGGCCTCAAATACATGGATCCTTTCCACCCTGTATAAATATGCTATCCACATTTTTGTGAATTTTTCTGAGGTTTCGTCAAATACCGAAAAATTTATTTACAATTTAGTGAAGAAAGTTTATTTTCTGGTGAGTATATTTGACTTCCACTTACAGATTAGAGGGATGATTATCGATTCAAGTCCAACTAAAAAAAATTTCGTGGGTTATTACAGGGCCATCGAAGCAAATGTACAATCCAAGTACTTCAAAATGCCAATATCCGTGATCTTAGCTTTGTATGCGAGTCAGAAAAGGGCAGTAGAGGTGAGGAATTAGAAAGTTTTCAACAATGAACTTTCTTTCCAATTATTTCAGGAGTTCTTCTCTCAAATCCTGAAAAGAGAGTACATAGTGATGAATCCTTACGATAATCTCCTGAATGAAAAATGCAGGTGGCCCCAGCACTTCATTTATTCGACTGCGGATAAAGTTATTCCTTACAAAGTTAGTAATTTTAAATCATTTCATTCATGAGATATTTTATTTTAGTTTGTAAAATTTTCAAGGGGAATTCTATTCTTTAATTTATTATTTTTTATACAGTTTGTAGAAGAATTTGCCAACCACAGGAAATCATTGGGAGTGGACGTAACTTTGAAAAGATATGAGAATTCACAACATGTTCAACATTACATGAAGAATAAAGCAAGTTATATCAGAAGTGTTGTTAAGTTTGTCAATAAATGTTTGAGGAAATGAATTGTCAGCTTTATCTTCCTGAAATATTATAATAATTGTAGAGCGGGCAGGTATACAGGTTCATTGGGAAAAAAATATATTTGCCGAGTACCATTTGTTCGGGTAAGTACCTGAGTGGGTGACAGCTCTTGAGATTGATTCTGTAAGTACAGTTCAGTAAGTCATGGACTTACTTAATCCAAAATATTTGTGATGATTTCACCTGAAAGCTGTCGCAAGCTGAGCTTCAGGTGATGGGGATCTGTCGGTACAAACATCATTTGTACAGTATGGGAAAGTCAGCAGATGAGATTTGTAGGCTTTGTGGACCAGAAGCAGAACACGAGGTATGTAAGTGCTCAGAGCTGAGTAGCCTAAGAATAATTCATGAAGGCAAACCGGTCCTGGAAACTCAAGAGGTAACTGTCAAGGCTCCTAAGGAAGTTGTCGGTTTTATCAACGCCATCGACGACTTCCTTTGTAAGAATGAGTAGAGTAGAGAAGAATATTTCTTCATTTCCTATCGAAAATGTAATTATTTACGTGAGAAAAAATAATAATATCAATATAACCTAAAATATTGTCGAACCTGACATTTCTAGAAAATAGAGATGGGAAACTAGAACTGATCTCAAAAATTTGGAACTGGAACTGTTAGAACTGGTCACTTAGGAGCGCCCATCTCTAGACAAAATTCTATGGATAGAGTCTGTGACTGATCTGTATGTTCTATGATCTGTCATATTTTGAGGTTATGTTTGTTGAAATCTTGATTAATTTTCATTTTGATTAATCAATATAAATTTGAACCGACTTTAAAGAAACATTCCATCGTACAGATTACCTGACACGCAACAAATTCAACAGCTGGAGCAGTTATCATGAATATTGAAAGGAATTTTTTTCGATTTCATAAAAGTGCCATAACTCGAAGGAGAATGATCCAAACTAACTGAAATCTGGAATGGAAGTACTCCTTGTATGTATCTTCCACTGTGCTAAATTTGAAGCCAATCCGAGCACTTTCAAAATTTCGGTGGAAATTTTTCCAAGGTTTATAGTCTTTGATTTTTCTGGATTCGAAAAAAAATTTTTTTTGGAAAAAACCTCTTCACGTCTTCGAGGCATGATAAAATCAACTAGAAAATACCATCATATCACCATTTCATACAGAATTATTCGAGATAAAGCAGAAATTCCACGAAAATTTTCGATTTCACAAAAGTGCCATAACTCGAAGGAGAATGATCCAAACTAACTGAAATCTGGAATGGAAGTACTCCTTGTATATATCTTCCACTGTGCTAAATTTGAAGCCAATCCGAGCACTTTCAAAATTTCGGTGGAAATTTTTCCAAGGTTTATAGTCTTTGATGTTTCTGGATTTGAAAAAAAATTTTTTTTAGAAAAAACCTCTTCACGTCTTCGAGGCATGATAAAATCAACTAGAAAATACCATCATATCACCATTTCATACAGAATTATTCGAGATAAAGCAGAAATTCCACGAAAATTTTCGATTTCATAAAAGTGCCATAACTCGAAGGAGAATGATCCAAACTAACTGAAATCTGGCATGGAAGTACTCCTTGTATATATCTTCCACTGTGCTAAATTTGAAGCCAATCCGAGCATTTTCAAAATTTCGGTGGAAATTTTTCCAAGGTTTATAGTCTTTGATGTTTCTGGATTTGAAAAAAAATTTTTTTTAGAAAAAACCTCTTCACGTCTTCGAGGCATGATAAAATCAACTAGAAAATACCATCATATCACCATTTCATACAGAATTATTCGAGATAAAGCAGAAATTCCACGAAAATTTTCGATTTCATAAAAGTGCCATAACTCGAAGGAGAATGATCCAAACTAACTGAAATCTGGCATGGAAGTACTCCTTGTATATATCTTCCACTGTGCTGAATTTGAAGCCAATCCGAGCATTTTCAAAATTTCGGTGGAAATTTTTCCAAGGTTATAGTCTTTGATGTTTCTGGATTCGAAAAAAAATTTTTTTTAGAAAAAACCTCTTCACGTCTTCGAGGCATGATAAAATTCATATCACCATTTCATACAGAATTATTCGAGATAAAGCAGAAATTCCACGAAAATTTTCGATTTCATAAAAGTGCCATAACTCGAAGGAGAATGATCCAAACTAACTGAAATCTGGAATGGAAGTACTCCTTGTATATATCTTCCACTGTGCTAAATTTGAAGCCAATCCGAGCATTTTCAAAATTTCGGTGGAAATTTTTCCAAGGTTATAGTCTTTGATGTTTCTGGATTCGAAAAAAAATTTTTTTTAGAAAAAACCTCTTCACGTCTTCGAGGCATGATAAAATCAACTAGAAAATACCATCATATCACCATTTCATACAGAATTATTCGAGATAAAGCAGAAATTCCACGAAAATTTTCGATTTCATAAAAGTGCCATAACTCGAAGGAGAATGATCCAAACTAACTGAAATCTGGAATGGAAGTACTGTGCTAAATTTGAAGCCAATCCGAGCATTTTCAAAATTTCGGTGGAAATTTTTCCAAGGTTATAGTCTTTGATGTTTCTGGATTCGAAAAAAAATTTTTTTTAGAAAAAACCTCTTCACGTCTTCGAGGCATGATAAAATCAACTAGAAAATTCCATCATATCACCATTTCATACAGAATTATTCGAGATAAAGCAGAAATTCCACGAAAATTTTCGATTTCATAAAAGTGCCATAACTCGAAGGAGAATGATCCAAACTAACTGAAATCTGGAATGGAAGTACTCCTTGTATATATCTTCCACTGTGCTAAATTTGAAGCCAATCCGAGCATTTTCAAAATTTCGGTGGAAATTTTTCCAAGGTTATAGTCTTTGATGTTTCTGGATTCGAAAAAAATTTTTTTTAGAAAAAACCTCTTCACGTCTTCGAGGCATGATAAAATCAACTAGAAAATACCATCATATCACCATTTCATACAGAATTATTCGAGATAAAGCAGAAATTCCACGAAAATTTTCGATTTCACAAAAGTGCCATAACTCGAAGGAGAATGATCCAAACTAACTGAAATCTGGAATGGAAGTACTCCTTGTATATATCTTCCACTGTGCTAAATTTGAAGCCAATCCGAGCATTTTCAAAATTTCGGTGGAAATTTTTCCAAGGTTATAGTCTTTGATGTTTCTGGATTCGAAAAAAATTTTTTTTTAGAAAAAACCTCTTCACGTCTTCGAGGCATGATAAAATCAACTAGAAAATACCATCATATCACCATTTCATACAGAATTATCCACTGTGCTAAATTTGAAGCCAATACGAGCACTTTTAAAATTTCGGTGGAAATTTTTCCAAGGATCAAAGCTTTTGATATTTTTGAATAAAAAATAACTTTTTCTCCTTAAAATCTTGTTCGCACCTTTCAAGCATGATTGACTCAAGTAAAACTTCAATTATATCATTAACATATATGAAATATCTCCCCATTTTCTATTGAAAATGAAAACCTTTACATGAGCAAAAATAATAACAGAACATAACCTAAAAAATCGTTGAAACTGACATTTCTAGTTCTAGAAAATAGAGATGGGAAAGTAGAACTGATGTCAATGATTTTGAACTAGAACCGTTAGAACTGCTTATCTCTGGAGCGCCCATCTCTAGACGCATAGAACAGAAAACAAGTCACAGAAGATGAGAAAGCCACAGAATGTACTGTTTATTCTTGTTCTATGGTTAACTTTTATTCTGTGACTGATGTGTTTTCTGTGATATGTCAAATTTTAGGTTATGTTTTATGTTAATTTCCTTTTATTTTGATTAATTAATATCAATTTGAACCGAAGAATTCGTACCCAAATATAAAAAGATACCACATCGTGACTACCAATATCACACAACATTTCATATTGGATTATTCGAGATAAAGCAGAAATTCCACGAAAATTTTCGATTTCATAAAAGTGCCATGACTCGAAGGAGAATGATCCAAACTAACTGAAATCTGGAATGGAAGTACTCCTTGTATATATCTTCCACTGTGCTAAATTTGAAGCCAATCCGAGCACTTTCAAAATTTCGGAGTAAATTTTTCCAAGGTTTATAGTCTTAGATTTTTCTGGATTCGAAAAAAAATTTTTTTTAGAAAAAACCTCTTCACGTCTTCGAGGCATGATAGACTCAACTAGAAAATACCATCATATCACCATTTCATACAGAATTATTCGAGATAAAGCAGAAATTCCACGAAAATTTTCGATTTCATAAAAGTGCCATAACTCGAAGGAGAATGATCCAAACTAACTGAAATCTGGAATGGAAGTACTCCTTGTATGTGCTAAATTTGAAGCCAATCCGAGCACTTTCAAAATTTCGGTGGAAATTTTTCCAAGGTTATAGTCTTGGATTTTCTGCATTCGAAAAAAAATTTTTTAAGGCAAAACCTCTTCACGTCTTCGAGGCATGATAGACTCAACTAGAAAATACCATCATATCACCATTTCATACAGAATTATTCGAGATAAAGCAGAAATTCCACGAAAATTTTCGATTTCATAAAAGTGCCATAACTCGAAGGAGAATAATCCAAACTAACTGAAATCTGGAATGGAAGTACTCCTTGTATGTATCTTCCACTGTGCTAAATTTGAAGCCAATCCGAGCACTTTCAAAATTTCGGTGGAAATTTTTCCAAGGTTATAGTCTTGGATTTTTCTGCATTCGAAAAAAAAATTTTTTTAAGGCAAAACCTCTTCACGTCTTCGAGGCATGATAAAATCAACTAGAAAATACCATCATATCACCATTTCATACAGAATTATTCAGATAAAGCAGAAATTCCACGAAAATTTTCGTTTTCATAAAAGTGCCATAACTCGAAGGAGAATGATCCAAACTAACTGAAATCTGGAATGGAAGTACTCCTTGTATATATCTTCCACTGTGCTAAATTTGAAGCCAATCCGAGCACTTTCAAAATTTCGGTGGAAATTTTTCCAAGGTTATAGTCTTTGATTTTTCTGGATTCGAAAATAAATTTTTTTAAGGAAAAACCTCTTCACGTCTTCGAGGCATGATAAAATCAACTAGAAAATACTATCATATCACCATTTCATACAGAATTATTCAAGATAAAGCAGAAATTCCACGAAAATTTTCGATTTCATAAAAGTGCCATAACTCGAAGGAGAATGATCCAAACTAACTGAAATCTGGAATGGAAGTACTCCTTGTATATATCTTCCACTGTGCTAAATTTGAAGCCAATCCGAGCACTTTCAAAATTTCGGTGGAAATTTTTCCAAGGTTATAGTCTTGGATTTTCTGGATTCGAAAAAAAAATTTTTTAAGGCAAAACCTCTTCACGTCTTCATACAGATTATTCAAGATAAAGCAGAAATTCCACGAAAATTTTCGATTTCATAAAAGTGCCATAACTCGACGGAGAATGATCCAACTAACTGAAATCTGGAATGGAAGTACTCCTTGTATGTATCTTCCACTGTGCTAAATTTGAAGCCAATCCGAGCATTTTCAAAATTTCGGTGGAAATTTTTCCAAGGTTATAGTCTTTGATGTTTCTGGATTCGAAAAAAAATTTTTTTAGAAAAAACCTCTTCACGTCTTCGAGGCATGATAAAATCAACTAGAAAATACCATCATATCACCATTTCATACAGAATTATTCGAGATAAAGCAGAAATTCCACGAAAATTTTCGATTTCATAAAAGTGCCATAACTCGAAGGAGAATGATCCAAACTAACTGAAATCTGGAATGGAAGTACTCCTTGTATATATCTTCCACTGTGCTAAATTTGAAGCCAATCCGAGCATTTTCAAAATTTCGGTGGAAATTTTTCCAAGGTTATAGTCTTTGATGTTTCTGGATTCGAAAAAAATTTTTTTTTTAGAAAAAACCTCTCCATAACTCGAAGGAGAATGATCCAAACTAACTGAAATCTGGAATGGAAGTACTCCTTGTATATATCTTCCACTGTGCTAAATTTGAAGCCAATCCGAGCATTTTCAAAATTTCGGTGGAAATTTTTCCAAGGTTATAGTCTTTGATGTTTCTGGATTCGAAAAAATTTTTTTTAGAAAAAACCTCTTCACGTCTTCGAGGCATGATAAAATCAACTAGAAAATACCATCATATCACCATTTCATACAGAATTATCCACTGTGCTAAATTTGAAGCCAATACGAGCACTTTAAAATTTCGGTGGAAATTTTTCCAAGGATCAAAGCTTTTGATATTTGAATAAAAAATAACTTTTTCTCCTTAAAATCTTGTTCGCACCTTTCAAGCATGATTGACTCAAGTAAACTTCAATTATATCATTAACATATATGAAATATCTCCCCATTTCTATTGAAAATGAAAACCTTTACATGAGCAAAAATAATAACAGAACATAACCTAAAAAATCGTTGAAACTGACATTTCTAGTTCTAGAAAATAGAGATGGGAAAGTAGAACTGATGTCAATGATTTTGAACTAGAACCGTTAGAACTGCTTATCTCTGGAGCGCCCATCTCTAGACGCATAGAACAGAAAACAAGTCACAGAAGATGAGAAAGCCACAGAATGTACTGTTTATTCTTGTTCTATGGTTAACTTTTATTCTGTGACTGATGTGTTTTCTGTGATATGTCAAATTTTAGGTTATGTTTTATGTTAATTTCTTTTTATTTGATTAATTAATATCAATTTGAACCGAAGAATTCGTACCCAAATATAAAAAGATACCACATCGTGACTACCAATATCACACAACATTTCATATTGGATTATTCGAGATAAAGCAGAAATTCCACGAAAATTTTCGATTTCATAAAAGTGCCATGACTCGAAGGAGAATGATCCAAACTAACTGAAATCTGGAATGGAAGTACTCCTTGTATATATCTTCCACTGTGCTAAATTTGAAGCCAATCCGAGCACTTTCAAAATTTCGGAGTAAATTTTTCCAAGGTATAGTCTTAGATTTTTCTGGATTCGAAAAAAAATTTTTTTAGAAAAAACCTCTTCACGTCTTCGAGGCATGATAGACTCAACTAGAAAATACCATCATATCACCATTTCATACAGAATTATTCGAGATAAAGCAGAAATTCCACGAAAATTTTCGATTTCATAAAAGTGCCATAACTCGAAGGAGAATGATCCAAACTAACTGAAATCTAGAATGGAAGTACTCCTTGTATGTGCTAAATTTGAAGCCAATCCGAGCACTTTCAAAATTTCGGTGGAAATTTTTCCAAGGTTATAGTCTTGGATTTTCTGCATTCGAAAAAAAAATTTTTTAAGGCAAAACCTCTTCACGTCTTCGAGGCATGATAGACTCAACTAGAAAATACCATCATATCACCATTTCATACAGAATTATTCGAGATAAAGCAGAAATTCCACGAAAATTTTCGATTTCATAAAAGTGCCATAACTCGACGGAGAATGATCCAACCTAACTGAAATCTGGAATGGAAGTACTCCTTGTATGTATCTTCCACTGTGCTAAATTTGAAGCCAATCCGAGCACTTTCAAAATTTCGGTGGAAATTTTTCCAAGGTTATAGTCTTGGATTTTCTGCATTCGAAAAAAAAATTTTTTTAAGGCAAAACCTCTTCACGTCTTCGAGGCATGATAAAATCAACTAGAAAATACCATCATATCACCATTTCATACAGAATTATTCAAGATAAAGCAGAAATTCCACGAAAATTTTCGTTTTCATAAAAGTGCCATAACTCGACGGAGAATGATCCAACCTAACTGAAATCTGGAATGGAAGTACTCCTTGTATGTATCTTCCACTGTGCTAAATTTGAAGCCAATCCGAGCACTTTCAAAATTTCGGTGGAAATTTTTCCAAGGTTATAGTCTTTGATTTTTCTGGATTCGAAAATAAATTTTTTAAGGAAAAACCTCTTCACGTCTTCGAGGCATGATAAAATCAACTAGAAAATACTATCATATCACCATTTCATACAGAATTATTCAAGATAAAGCAGAAATTCCACGAAAATTTTCGTTTCATAAAGTGCCATAACTCGAAGGAGAATGATCCAACTAACTGAAATCTGGAATGGAAGTACTCCTTGTATATATCTTCCACTGTGCTAAATTTGAAGCCAATCCGAGCACTTTCAAAATTTCGGTGGAAATTTTTCCAAGGTTATAGTTTTGATTTTTCTGGATTCGAAAATAAATTTTTTAAGGAAAAACCTCTTCACGTCTTCGAGGCATGATAAATCAACTAGAAAATCGCATTTGCTCGGCTTCTTGATGTCCGATTGAGACAATTGATACTTCATTTTATTCAGCTCAGAGGAACTCTTGAAACTGCATAGAAAATATTTTCATATGTGCAAACGTTTCAGAAATAAATCGAATCATTCAAAGAACAGACTTGAAAAATTTGAATTTTTTCCATCAAAGTTCAAATCGCATTTGCTCGGCTTCTTGATGTCCGATTGAGACAATTGATACTTCATTTTATTCAGCTCAGAGGAACTCTTGAAACTGCATAGAAAATATTTTCATATGTGCAAACGTTTCAGAAATAAATCGAATCATTCAAAGAACAGACTTGAAAAATTTGAATTTTTTCCATCAAAGTTCAAATCGCATTTGCTCGGCTTCTTGATGTCCGATTGAGACAATTGATACTTCATTTTATTCAGCTCAGAGGAACTCTTGAAACTGCATAGAAAATATTTTCATATGTGCAAACGTTTCAGAAATAAATCGAATCATTCAAAGAACAGACTTGAAAAATTTGAATTTTTTCCATCAAAGTTCAAATCGCATTTGCTCGGCTTCTTGATGTCCGATTGAGACAATTGATACTTCATTTTATTCAGCTCAGAGGAACTCTTGAAACTGCATAGAAAATATTTTCATATGTGCAAACGTTTCAGAAATAAATCGAATCATTCAAAGAACAGACTTGAAAAATTTGAATTTTTTCCATCAAAGTTCAAATCGCATTTGCTCGGCTTCTTGATGTCCGATTGAGACAATTGATACTTCATTTTATTCAGCTCAGAGGAACTCTTGAAACTGCATAGAAAATATTTTCATATGTGCAAACGTTTCAGAAATAAATCGAATCATCCAAAGAACAGACTTGAAAAATTTGAATTTTTTCCATCAAAGTTCAAATCGCATTTGCTCGGCTTCTTGATGTCCGATTGAGACAATTGATACTTCATTTTATTCAGCTCAGAGGAACTCTTGAAACTGCATAGAAAATATTTTCATATGTGCAAACGTTTCAGAAATAAATCGAATCATTCAAAGAACAGACTTGAAAAATTTGAATTTTTTCCATCAAAGTTCAAATCGCATTTGCTCGGCTTCTTGATGTCCGATTGAGACAATTGATACTTCATTTTATTCAGCTCAGAGGAACTCTTGAAACTGCATAGAAAATATTTTCATATGTGCAAACGTTTCAGAAATAAATCGAATCATCCAAAGAACAGACTTGAAAAATTTGAATTTTTTCCATCAAAGTTCAAATCGCATTTGCTCGGCTTCTTGATGTCCGATTGAGACAATTGATACTTCATTTTATTCAGCTCAGAGGAACTCTTGAAACTGCATAGAAAATATTTTCATATGTGCAAACGTTTCAGAAATAAATCGAATCATTCAAAGAACAGACTTGAAAAATTTGAATTTTTTCCATCAAAGTTCAAATCGCATTTGCTCGGCTTCTTGATGTCCGATTGAGACAATTGATACTTCATTTTATTCAGCTCAGAGGAACTCTTGAAACTGCATAGAAAATATTTTCATATGTGCAAACGTTTCAGAAATAAATCGAATCATCCAAAGAACAGACTTGAAAAATTTGAATTTTTTCCATCAAAGTTCAAATCGCATTTGCTCGGCTTCTTGATGTCCGATTGAGACAATTGATACTTCATTTTATTCAGCTCAGAGGAACTCTTGAAACTGCATAGAAAATATTTTCATATGTGCAAACGTTTCAGAAATAAATCGAATCATTCAAAGAACAGACTTGAAAAATTTGAATTTTTTCCATCAAAGTTCAAATCGCATTTGCTCGGCTTCTTGATGTCCGATTGAGACAATTGATACTTCATTTTATTCAGCTCAGAGGAACTCTTGAAACTGCATAGAAAATATTTTCATATGTGCAAACGTTTCAGAAATAAATCGAATCATTCAAAGAACAGACTTGAAAAATTTGAATTTTTTCCATCAAAGTTCAAATCGCATTTGCTCGGCTTCTTGATGTCCGATTGAGACAATTGATACTTCATTTTATTCAGCTCAGAGGAACTCTTGAAACTGCATAGAAAATATTTTCATATGTGCAAACGTTTCAGAAATAAATCGAATCATCCAAAGAACAGACTTGAAAAATTTGAATTTTTTCCATCAAAGTTCAAATCGCATTTGCTCGGCTTCTTGATGTCCGATTGAGACAATTGATACTTCATTTTATTCAGCTCAGAGGAACTCTTGAAACTGCATAGAAAATATTTTCATATGTGCAAACGTTTCAGAAATAAATCGAATCATCCAAAGAACAGACTTGAAAAATTTGAATTTTTCCATCAAAGTTCAAATCGCATTTGCTCGGCTTCTTGATGTCCGATTGAGACAATTGATACTTCATTTTATTCAGCTCAGAGGAACTCTTGAAACTGCATAGAAAATATTTTCATATGTGCAAACGTTTCAGAAATAAATCGAATCATTCAAAGAACAGACTTGAAAAATTTGAATTTTTCCATCAAAGTTCAAATCGCATTTGCTCGGCTTCTTGATGTCCGATTGAGACAATTGATACTTCATTTTATTCAGCTCAGAGGAACTCTTGAAACTGCATAGAAAATATTTTCATATGTGCAAACGTTTCAGAAATAAATCGAATCATCCAAAGAACAGACTTGAAAAATTTGAATTTTTTCCATCAAAGTTCAAATCGCATTTGCTCGGCTTCTTGATGTCCGATTGAGACAATTGATACTTCATTTTATTCAGCTCAGAGGAACTCTTGAAACTGCATAGAAAATATTTTCATATGTGCAAACGTTTCAGAAATAAATCGAATCATTCAAAGAACAGACTTGAAAAATTTGAATTTTTTCCATCAAAGTTCAAATCGCATTTGCTCGGCTTCTTGATGTCCGATTGAGACAATTGATACTTCATTTTATTCAGCTCAGAGGAACTCTTGAAACTGCATAGAAAATATTTTCATATGTGCAAACGTTTCAGAAATAAATCGAATCATCCAAAGAACAGACTTGAAAAATTTGAATTTTTTCCATCAAAGTTCAAATCGCATTTGCTCGGCTTCTTGATGTCCGATTGAGACAATTGATACTTCATTTTATTCAGCTCAGAGGAACTCTTGAAACTGCATAGAAAATATTTTCATATGTGCAAACGTTTCAGAAATAAATCGAATCATTCAAAGAACAGACTTGAAAAATTTGAATTTTTTCCATCAAAGTTCAAATCGCATTTGCTCGGCTTCTTGATGTCCGATTGAGACAATTGATACTTCATTTTATTCAGCTCAGAGGAACTCTTGAAACTGCATAGAAAATATTTTCATATGTGCAAACGTTTCAGAAATAAATCGAATCATCAAAGAACAGACTTGAAAAATTTGAATTTTTTCCATCAAAGTTCAAATCGCATTTGCTCGGCTTCTTGATGTCCGATTGAGACAATTGATACTTCATTTTATTCAGCTCAGAGAACTCTTGAAACTGCATAGAAAATATTTTCATATGTGCAAACGTTTCAGAAATAAATCGAATCATTCAAAGAACAGACTTGAAAAATTTGAATTTTTTCCATCAAAGTTCAAATCGCATTTGCTCGGCTTCTTGATGTCCGATTGAGACAATTGATACTTCATTTTATTCAGCTCAGAGGAACTCTTGAAACTGCATAGAAAATATTTTCATATGTGCAAACGTTTCAGAAATAAATCGAATCATCAAAGAACAGACTTGAAAAATTTGAATTTTTTCCATCAAAGTTCAAATCGCATTTGCTCGGCTTCTTGATGTCCGATTGAGACAATTGATACTTCATTTTATTCAGCTCAGAGGAACTCTTGAAACTGCATAGAAAATATTTTCATATGTGCAAACGTTTCAGAAATAAATCGAATCATTCAAAGAACAGACTTGAAAAATTTGAATTTTTTCCATCAAAGTTCAAATCGCATTTGCTCGGCTTCTTGATGTCCGATTGAGACAATTGATACTTCATTTTATTCAGCTCAGAGGAACTCTTGAAACTGCATAGAAAATATTTTCATATGTGCAAACGTTTCAGAAATAAATCGAATCATTCAAAGAACAGACTTGAAAAATTTGAATTTTTTCCATCAAAGTTCAAATCGCATTTGCTCGGCTTCTTGATGTCCGATTGAGACAATTGATACTTCATTTTATTCAGCTCAGAGGAACTCTTGAAACTGCATAGAAAATATTTTCATATGTGCAAACGTTTCAGAAATAAATCGAATCATTCAAAGAACAGACTTGAAAAATTTGAATTTTTTCCATCAAAGTTCAAATCGCATTTGCTCGGCTTCTTGATGTCCGATTGAGACAATTGATACTTCATTTATTCAGCTCAGAGGAACTCTTGAAACTGCATAGAAAATATTTTCATATGTGCAAACGTTTCAGAAATAAATCGAATCATTCAAAGAACAGACTTGAAAAATTTGAATTTTTTCCATCAAAGTTCAAATCGCATTTGCTCGGCTTCTTGATGTCCGATTGAGACAATTGATACTTCATTTTATTCAGCTCAGAGGAACTCTTGAAACTGCATAGAAAATATTTTCATATGTGCAAACGTTTCAGAAATAAATCGAATCATTCAAAGAACAGACTTGAAAAATTTGAATTTTTCCATCAAAGTTCAAATCGCATTTGCTCGGCTTCTTGATGTCCGATTGAGACAATTGATACTTCATTTTATTCAGCTCAGAGGAACTCTTGAAACTGCATAGAAAATATTTTCATATGTGCAAACGTTTCAGAAATAAATCGAATCATCAAAGAACAGACTTGAAAAATTTGAATTTTTTCCATCAAAGTTCAAATCGCATTTGCTCGGCTTCTTGATGTCCGATTGAGACAATTGATACTTCATTTTATTCAGCTCAGAGGAACTCTTGAAACTGCATAGAAAATATTTTCATATGTGCAAACGTTTCAGAAATAAATCGAATCATTCAAAGAACAGACTTGAAAAATTTGAATTTTTTCCATCAAAGTTCAAATCGCATTTGCTCGGCTTCTTGATGTCCGATTGAGACAATTGATACTTCATTTTATTCAGCTCAGAGGAACTCTTGAAACTGCATAGAAAATATTTTCATATGTGCAAACGTTTCAGAAATAAATCGAATCATCCAAAGAACAGACTTGAAAAATTTGAATTTTTTCCATCAAAGTTCAAATCGCATTTGCTCGGCTTCTTGATGTCCGATTGAGACAATTGATACTTCATTTTATTCAGCTCAGAGGAACTCTTGAAACTGCATAGAAAATATTTTCATATGTGCAAACGTTTCAGAAATAAATCGAATCATTCAAAGAACAGACTTGAAAAATTTGAATTTTTCCATCAAAGTTCAAATCGCATTTGCTCGGCTTCTTGATGTCCGATTGAGACAATTGATACTTCATTTTATTCAGCTCAGAGGAACTCTTGAAACTGCATAGAAAATATTTTCATATGTGCAAACGTTTCAGAAATAAATCGAATCATTCAAAGAACAGACTTGAAAAATTTGAATTTTTTCCATCAAAGTTCAAATCGCATTTGCTCGGCTTCTTGATGTCCGATTGAGACAATTGATACTTCATTTTATTCAGCTCAGAGGAACTCTTGAAACTGCATAGAAAATATTTTCATATGTGCAAACGTTTCAGAAATAAATCGAATCATTCAAAGAACAGACTTGAAAAATTTGAATTTTTTCCATCAAAGTTCAAATCGCATTTGCTCGGCTTCTTGATGTCCGATTGAGACAATTGATACTTCATTTTATTCAGCTCAGAGGAACTCTTGAAACTGCATAGAAAATATTTTCATATGTGCAAACGTTTCAGAAATAAATCGAATCATTCAAAGAACAGACTTGAAAAATTTGAATTTTTTCCATCAAAGTTCAAATCGCATTTGCTCGGCTTCTTGATGTCCGATTGAGACAATTGATACTTCATTTTATTCAGCTCAGAGGAACTCTTGAAACTGCATAGAAAATATTTTCATATGTGCAAACGTTTCAGAAATAAATCGAATCATTCAAAGAACAGACTTGAAAAATTTGAATTTTTTCCATCAAAGTTCAAATCGCATTTGCTCGGCTTCTTGATGTCCGATTGAGACAATTGATACTTCATTTTATTCAGCTCAGAGGAACTCTTGAAACTGCATAGAAAATATTTTCATATGTGCAAACGTTTCAGAAATAAATCGAATCATTCAAAGAACAGACTTGAAAAATTTGAATTTTTTCCATCAAAGTTCAAATCGCATTTGCTCGGCTTCTTGATGTCCGATTGAGACAATTGATACTTCATTTTATTCAGCTCAGAGGAACTCTTGAAACTGCATAGAAAATATTTTCATATGTGCAAACGTTTCAGAAATAAATCGAATCATTCAAAGAACAGACTTGAAAAATTTGAATTTTTTCCATCAAAGTTCAAATCGCATTTGCTCGGCTTCTTGATGTCCGATTGAGACAATTGATACTTCATTTTATTCAGCTCAGAGGAACTCTTGAAACTGCATAGAAAATATTTTCATATGTGCAAACGTTTCAGAAATAAATCGAATCATTCAAAGAACAGACTTGAAAAATTTGAATTTTTTCCATCAAAGTTCAAATCGCATTTGCTCGGCTTCTTGATGTCCGATTGAGACAATTGATACTTCATTTTATTCAGCTCAGAGGAACTCTTGAAACTGCATAGAAAATATTTTCATATGTGCAAACGTTTCAGAAATAAATCGAATCATCCAAAGAACAGACTTGAAAAATTTGAATTTTTTCCATCAAAGTTCAAATCGCATTTGCTCGGCTTCTTGATGTCCGATTGAGACAATTGATACTTCATTTTATTCAGCTCAGAGGAACTCTTGAAACTGCATAGAAAATATTTTCATATGTGCAAACGTTTCAGAAATAAATCGAATCATTCAAAGAACAGACTTGAAAAATTTGAATTTTTTCCATCAAAGTTCAAATCGCATTTGCTCGGCTTCTTGATGTCCGATTGAGACAATTGATACTTCATTTTATTCAGCTCAGAGGAACTCTTGAAACTGCATAGAAAATATTTTCATATGTGCAAACGTTTCAGAAATAAATCGAATCATCCAAAGAACAGACTTGAAAAATTTGAATTTTTTCCATCAAAGTTCAAATCGCATTTGCTCGGCTTCTTGATGTCCGATTGAGACAATTGATACTTCATTTTATTCAGCTCAGAGGAACTCTTGAAACTGCATAGAAAATATTTTCATATGTGCAAACGTTTCAGAAATAAATCGAATCATTCAAAGAACAGACTTGAAAAATTTGAATTTTTTCCATCAAAGTTCAAATCGCATTTGCTCGGCTTCTTGATGTCCGATTGAGACAATTGATACTTCATTTTATTCAGCTCAGAGGAACTCTTGAAACTGCATAGAAAATATTTTCATATGTGCAAACGTTTCAGAAATAAATCGAATCATCAAAGAACAGACTTGAAAAATTTGAATTTTTTCCATCAAAGTTCAAATCGCATTTGCTCGGCTTCTTGATGTCCGATTGAGACAATTGATACTTCATTTTATTCAGCTCAGAGGAACTCTTGAAACTGCATAGAAAATATTTTCATATGTGCAAACGTTTCAGAAATAAATCGAATCATTCAAAGAACAGACTTGAAAAATTTGAATTTTTTCCATCAAAGTTCAAATCGCATTTGCTCGGCTTCTTGATGTCCGATTGAGACAATTGATACTTCATTTTATTCAGCTCAGAGGAACTCTTGAAACTGCATAGAAAATATTTTCATATGTGCAAACGTTTCAGAAATAAATCGAATCATTCAAAGAACAGACTTGAAAAATTTGAATTTTTTCCATCAAAGTTCAAATCGCATTTGCTCGGCTTCTTGATGTCCGATTGAGACAATTGATACTTCATTTTATTCAGCTCAGAGGAACTCTTGAAACTGCATAGAAAATATTTTCATATGTGCAAACGTTTCAGAAATAAATCGAATCATCCAAAGAACAGACTTGAAAAATTTGAATTTTTTCCATCAAAGTTCAAATCGCATTTGCTCGGCTTCTTGATGTCCGATTGAGACAATTGATACTTCATTTTATTCAGCTCAGAGGAACTCTTGAAACTGCATAGAAAATATTTTCATATGTGCAAACGTTTCAGAAATAAATCGAATCATTCAAAGAACAGACTTGAAAAATTTGAATTTTTCCATCAAAGTTCAAATCGCATTTGCTCGGCTTCTTGATGTCCGATTGAGACAATTGATACTTCATTTTATTCAGCTCAGAGGAACTCTTGAAACTGCATAGAAAATATTTTCATATGTGCAAACGTTTCAGAAATAAATCGAATCATTCAAAGAACAGACTTGAAAAATTTGAATTTTTTCCATCAAAGTTCAAATCGCATTTGCTCGGCTTCTTGATGTCCGATTGAGACAATTGATACTTCATTTTATTCAGCTCAGAGGAACTCTTGAAACTGCATAGAAAATATTTTCATATGTGCAAACGTTTCAGAAATAAATCGAATCATTCAAAGAACAGACTTGAAAAATTTGAATTTTTTCCATCAAAGTTCAAATCGCATTTGCTCGGCTTCTTGATGTCCGATTGAGACAATTGATACTTCATTTTATTCAGCTCAGAGGAACTCTTGAAACTGCATAGAAAATATTTTCATATGTGCAAACGTTTCAGAAATAAATCGAATCATCAAAGAACAGACTTGAAAAATTTGAATTTTTTCCATCAAAGTTCAAATCGCATTTGCTCGGCTTCTTGATGTCCGATTGAGACAATTGATACTTCATTTTATTCAGCTCAGAGGAACTCTTGAAACTGCATAGAAAATATTTTCATATGTGCAAACGTTTCAGAAATAAATCGAATCATTCAAAGAACAGACTTGAAAAATTTGAATTTTTCCATCAAAGTTCAAATCGCATTTGCTCGGCTTCTTGATGTCCGATTGAGACAATTGATACTTCATTTTATTCAGCTCAGAGGAACTCTTGAAACTGCATAGAAAATATTTTCATATGTGCAAACGTTTCAGAAATAAATCGAATCATTCAAAGAACAGACTTGAAAAATTTGAATTTTTTCCATCAAAGTTCAAATCGCATTTGCTCGGCTTCTTGATGTCCGATTGAGACAATTGATACTTCATTTTATTCAGCTCAGAGGAACTCTTGAAACTGCATAGAAAATATTTTCATATGTGCAAACGTTTCAGAAATAAATCGAATCATTCAAAGAACAGACTTGAAAAATTTGAATTTTTTCCATCAAAGTTCAAATCGCATTTGCTCGGCTTCTTGATGTCCGATTGAGACAATTGATACTTCATTTTATTCAGCTCAGAGGAACTCTTGAAACTGCATAGAAAATATTTTCATATGTGCAAACGTTTCAGAAATAAATCGAATCATTCAAAGAACAGACTTGAAAAATTTGAATTTTTTCCATCAAAGTTCAAATCGCATTTGCTCGGCTTCTTGATGTCCGATTGAGACAATTGATACTTCATTTTATTCAGCTCAGAGGAACTCTTGAAACTGCATAGAAAATATTTTCATATGTGCAAACGTTTCAGAAATAAATCGAATCATCAAAGAACAGACTTGAAAAATTTGAATTTTTTCCATCAAAGTTCAAATCGCATTTGCTCGGCTTCTTGATGTCCGATTGAGACAATTGATACTTCATTTTATTCAGCTCAGAGGAACTCTTGAAACTGCATAGAAAATATTTTCATATGTGCAAACGTTTCAGAAATAAATCGAATCATTCAAAGAACAGACTTGAAAAATTTGAATTTTTTCCATCAAAGTTCAAATCGCATTTGCTCGGCTTCTTGATGTCCGATTGAGACAATTGATACTTCATTTTATTCAGCTCAGAGGAACTCTTGAAACTGCATAGAAAATATTTTCATATGTGCAAACGTTTCAGAAATAAATCGAATCATTCAAAGAACAGACTTGAAAAATTTGAATTTTTTCCATCAAAGTTCAAATCGCATTTGCTCGGCTTCTTGATGTCCGATTGAGACAATTGATACTTCATTTTATTCAGCTCAGAGGAACTCTTGAAACTGCATAGAAAATATTTTCATATGTGCAAACGTTTCAGAAATAAATCGAATCATTCAAAGAACAGACTTGAAAAATTTGAATTTTTTCCATCAAAGTTCAAATCGCATTTGCTCGGCTTCTTGATGTCCGATTGAGACAATTGATACTTCATTTTATTCAGCTCAGAGGAACTCTTGAAACTGCATAGAAAATATTTTCATATGTGCAAACGTTTCAGAAATAAATCGAATCATTCAAAGAACAGACTTGAAAAATTTGAATTTTTTCCATCAAAGTTCAAATCGCATTTGCTCGGCTTCTTGATGTCCGATTGAGACAATTGATACTTCATTTTATTCAGCTCAGAGGAACTCTTGAAACTGCATAGAAAATATTTTCATATGTGCAAACGTTTCAGAAATAAATCGAATCATCCAAAGAACAGACTTGAAAAATTTGAATTTTTTCCATCAAAGTTCAAATCGCATTTGCTCGGCTTCTTGATGTCCGATTGAGACAATTGATACTTCATTTTATTCAGCTCAGAGGAACTCTTGAAACTGCATAGAAAATATTTTCATATGTGCAAACGTTTCAGAAATAAATCGAATCATTCAAAGAACAGACTTGAAAAATTTGAATTTTTTCCATCAAAGTTCAAATCGCATTTGCTCGGCTTCTTGATGTCCGATTGAGACAATTGATACTTCATTTTATTCAGCTCAGAGGAACTCTTGAAACTGCATAGAAAATATTTTCATATGTGCAAACGTTTCAGAAATAAATCGAATCATTCAAAGAACAGACTTGAAAAATTTGAATTTTTTCCATCAAAGTTCAAATCGCATTTGCTCGGCTTCTTGATGTCCGATTGAGACAATTGATACTTCATTTTATTCAGCTCAGAGGAACTCTTGAAACTGCATAGAAAATATTTTCATATGTGCAAACGTTTCAGAAATAAATCGAATCATTCAAAGAACAGACTTGAAAAATTTGAATTTTTCCATCAAAGTTCAAATCGCATTTGCTCGGCTTCTTGATGTCCGATTGAGACAATTGATACTTCATTTTATTCAGCTCAGAGGAACTCTTGAAACTGCATAGAAAATATTTTCATATGTGCAAACGTTTCAGAAATAAATCGAATCATTCAAAGAACAGACTTGAAAAATTTGAATTTTTTCCATCAAAGTTCAAATCGCATTTGCTCGGCTTCTTGATGTCCGATTGAGACAATTGATACTTCATTTTATTCAGCTCAGAGGAACTCTTGAAACTGCATAGAAAATATTTTCATATGTGCAAACGTTTCAGAAATAAATCGAATCATTCAAAGAACAGACTTGAAAAATTTGAATTTTTTCCATCAAAGTTCAAATCGCATTTGCTCGGCTTCTTGATGTCCGATTGAGACAATTGATACTTCATTTTATTCAGCTCAGAGGAACTCTTGAAACTGCATAGAAAATATTTTCATATGTGCAAACGTTTCAGAAATAAATCGAATCATTCAAAGAACAGACTTGAAAAATTTGAATTTTTTCCATCAAAGTTCAAATCGCATTTGCTCGGCTTCTTGATGTCCGATTGAGACAATTGATACTTCATTTTATTCAGCTCAGAGGAACTCTTGAAACTGCATAGAAATATTTTCATATGTGCAAACGTTTCAGAAATAAATCGAATCATCAAAGAACAGACTTGAAAAATTTGAATTTTTTCCATCAAAGTTCAAATCGCATTTGCTCGGCTTCTTGATGTCCGATTGAGACAATTGATACTTCATTTTATTCAGCTCAGAGGAACTCTTGAAACTGCATAGAAAATATTTTCATATGTGCAAACGTTTCAGAAATAAATCGAATCATTCAAAGAACAGACTTGAAAAATTTGAATTTTTTCCATCAAAGTTCAAATCGCATTTGCTCGGCTTCTTGATGTCCGATTGAGACAATTGATACTTCATTTTATTCAGCTCAGAGGAACTCTTGAAACTGCATAGAAAATATTTTCATATGTGCAAACGTTTCAGAAATAAATCGAATCATTCAAAGAACAGACTTGAAAAATTTGAATTTTTTCCATCAAAGTTCAAATCGCATTTGCTCGGCTTCTTGATGTCCGATTGAGACAATTGATACTTCATTTTATTCAGCTCAGAGGAACTCTTGAAACTGCATAGAAATATTTTCATATGTGCAAACGTTTCAGAAATAAATCGAATCATCAAAGAACAGACTTGAAAAATTTGAATTTTTCCATCAAAGTTCAAATCGCATTTGCTCGGCTTCTTGATGTCCGATTGAGACAATTGATACTTCATTTTATTCAGCTCAGAGGAACTCTTGAAACTGCATAGAAAATATTTTCATATGTGCAAACGTTTCAGAAATAAATCGAATCATTCAAAGAACAGACTTGAAAAATTTGAATTTTTTCCATCAAAGTTCAAATCGCATTTGCTCGGCTTCTTGATGTCCGATTGAGACAATTGATACTTCATTTTATTCAGCTCAGAGGAACTCTTGAAACTGCATAGAAAATATTTTCATATGTGCAAACGTTTCAGAAATAAATCGAATCATTCAAAGAACAGACTTGAAAAATTTGAATTTTTTCCATCAAAGTTCAAATCGCATTTGCTCGGCTTCTTGATGTCCGATTGAGACAATTGATACTTCATTTTATTCAGCTCAGAGGAACTCTTGAAACTGCATAGAAAATATTTTCATATGTGCAAACGTTTCAGAAATAAATCGAATCATTCAAAGAACAGACTTGAAAAATTTGAATTTTTTCCATCAAAGTTCAAATCGCATTTGCTCGGCTTCTTGATGTCCGATTGAGACAATTGATACTTCATTTTATTCAGCTCAGAGGAACTCTTGAAACTGCATAGAAAATATTTTCATATGTGCAAACGTTTCAGAAATAAATCGAATCATCCAAAGAACAGACTTGAAAAATTTGAATTTTTCCATCAAAGTTCAAATCGCATTTGCTCGGCTTCTTGATGTCCGATTGAGACAATTGATACTTCATTTTATTCAGCTCAGAGGAACTCTTGAAACTGCATAGAAAATATTTTCATATGTGCAAACGTTTCAGAAATAAATCGAATCATTCAAAGAACAGACTTGAAAAATTTGAATTTTTTCCATCAAAGTTCAAATCGCATTTGCTCGGCTTCTTGATGTCCGATTGAGACAATTGATACTTCATTTTATTCAGCTCAGAGGAACTCTTGAAACTGCATAGAAAATATTTTCATATGTGCAAACGTTTCAGAAATAAATCGAATCATTCAAAGAACAGACTTGAAAATATTGAATTTTTTCCATCAAAGTTCAAATCGCATTTGCTCGGCTTCTTGATGTCCGATTGAGACAATTGATACTTCATTTTATTCAGCTCAGAGAAACTCTTGAAACTGCATAGAAAATATTTTCATATGTGCAAACGTTTCAGAAATAAATCGAATCATTCAAAGAACAGACTTGAAAAATTTGAATTTTTTCCATCAAAGTTCAAATCGCATTTGCTCGGCTTCTTGATGTCCGATTGAGACAATTGATACTTCATTTTATTCAGCTCAGAGGAACTCTTGAAACTGCATAGAAAATATTTCATATGTGCAAACGTTTCAGAAATAAATCGAATCATTCAAAGAACAGACTTGAAAAATTTGAATTTTTTCCATCAAAGTTCAAATCGCATTTGCTCGGCTTCTTGATGTCCGATTGAGACAATTGATACTTCATTTTATTCAGCTCAGAGGAACTCTTGAAACTGCATAGAAAATATTTTCATATGTGCAAACGTTTCAGAAATAAATCGAATCATTCAAAGAACAGACTTGAAAAATTTGAATTTTTTCCATCAAAGTTCAAATCGCATTTGCTCGGCTTCTTGATGTCCGATTGAGACAATTGATACTTCATTTTATTCAGCTCAGAGGAACTCTTGAAACTGCATAGAAAATATTTTCATATGTGCAAACGTTTCAGAAATAAATCGAATCATCAAAGAACAGACTTGAAAATTTGAATTTTTCCATCAAAGTTCAAATCGCATTTGCTCGGCTTCTTGATGTGTCCGATTGAGACAATTGATACTTCATTTTATTCAGCTCAGAGGAACTCTTGAAACTGCATAGAAAATATTTTCATATGTGCAAACGTTTCAGAAATAAATCGAATCATTCAAAGAACAGACTTGAAAATTTGAATTTTCCATCATCAAAGTTCAAATCGCATTTGCTCGGCTTCTTGATGTCCGATTGAGACAATTGATACTTCATTTTATTCAGCTCAGAGGAACTCTTGAAACTGCATAGAAAATATTTTCATATGTGCAAACGTTTCAGAAATAAATCGAATCATCCAAAGAACAGACTTGAAAAATTTGAATTTTTTCCATCAAAGTTCAAATCGCATTTGCTCGGCTTCTTGATGTCCGATTGAGACAATTGATACTTCATTTTATTCAGCTCAGAGGAACAACTTGAAACTGCATAGAAAATATTTTCATATGTGCAAACGTTTCAGAAATAAATCGAATCATTCAAAGAACAGACTTGAAAAATTTGAATTTTTCCATCAAAGTTCAAATCGCATTTGCTCGGCTTCTTGATGTCCGATTGAGACAATTGATACTTCATTTTATTCAGCTCAGAGGAACTCTTGAAACTGCATAGAAAATATTTTCATATGTGCAAACGTTTCAGAAAAAAATCGAATCATTCAAAGAACAGACTTGAAAAATTTGAATTTTTTCCATCAAAGTTCAAATCGCATTTGCTCGGCTTCTTGATGTCCGATTGAGACAATTGATACTTCATTTTATTCAGCTCAGAGGAACTCTTGAAACTGCATAGAAAATATTTTCATATGTGCAAACGTTTCAGAAATAAATCGAATCATTCAAAGAACAGACTTGAAAAATTTGAATTTTTTCCATCAAAGTTCAAATCGCATTTGCTCGGCTTCTTGATGTCCGATTGAGACAATTGATACTTCATTTTATTCAGCTCAGAGGAACTCTTGAAACTGCATAGAAAATATTTTCATATGTGCAAACGTTTCAGAAATAAATCGAATCATTCAAAGAACAGACTTGAAAAATTTGAATTTTTTCCATCAAAGTTCAAATCGCATTTGCTCGGCTTCTTGATGTCCGATTGAGACAATTGATACTTCATTTTATTCAGCTCAGAGGAACTCTTGAAACTGCATAGAAAATATTTTCATATGTGCAAACGTTTCAGAAATAAATCGAATCATTCAAAGAACAGACTTGAAAAATTTGAATTTTTCCATCAAAGTTCAAATCGCATTTGCTCGGCTTCTTGATGTCCGATTGAGACAATTGATACTTCATTTTATTCAGCTCAGAGGAACTCTTGAAACTGCATAGAAAATATTTTCATATGTGCAAACGTTTCAGAAATAAATCGAATCATTCAAAGAACAGACTTGAAAAATTTGAATTTTTTCCATCAAAGTTCAAATCGCATTTGCTCGGCTTCTTGATGTCCGATTGAGACAATTGATACTTCATTTTATTCAGCTCAGAGGAACTCTTGAAACTGCATAGAAAATATTTTCATATGTGCAAACGTTTCAGAAATAAATCGAATCATTCAAAGAACAGACTTGAAAAATTTGAATTTTTCCATCAAAGTTCAAATCGCATTTGCTCGGCTTCTTGATGTCCGATTGAGACAATTGATACTTCATTTTATTCAGCTCAGAGGAACTCTTGAAACTGCATAGAAAATATTTTCATATGTGCAAACGTTTCAGAAATAAATCGAATCATTCAAAGAACAGACTTGAAAAATTTGAATTTTTTCCATCAAAGTTCAAATCGCATTTGCTCGGCTTCTTGATGTCCGATTGAGACAATTGATACTTCATTTTATTCAGCTCAGAGAACTCTTGAAACTGCATAGAAAATATTTTCATATGTGCAAACGTTTCAGAAATAAATCGAATCATTCAAAGAACAGACTTGAAAAATTTGAATTTTTTCCATCAAAGTTCAAATCGCATTTGCTCGGCTTCTTGATGTCCGATTGAGACAATTGATACTTCATTTTATTCAGCTCAGAGGAACTCTTGAAACTGCATAGAAAATATTTTCATATGTGCAAACGTTTCAGAAATAAATCGAATCATTCAAAGAACAGACTTGAAAATTTGAATTTTTTCCATCAAAGTTCAAATCGCATTTGCTCGGCTTCTTGATGTCCGATTGAGACAATTGATACTTCATTTTATTCAGCTCAGAGGAAATCTTGAAACTGCATAGAAAATATTTTCATATGTGCAAACGTTTCAGAAATAAATCGAATCATTCAAAGAACAGACTTGAAAAATTTGAATTTTTTCCATCAAAGTTCAAATCGCATTTGCTCGGCTTCTTGATGTCCGATTGAGACAATTGATACTTCATTTTATTCAGCTCAGAGGAACTCTTGAAACTGCATAGAAAATATTTTCATATGTGCAAACGTTCAGAAATAAATCGAATCATTAAAAGAACAGACTTGAAAAATTTGAATTTTTTCCATCAAAGTTCAAATCGCATTTGCTCGGCTTCTTGATGTCCGATTGAGACAATTGATACTTCATTTTATTCAGCTCAGAGGAACTCTTGAAACTGCATAGAAAATATTTTCATATGTGCAAACGTTTCAGAAATAAATCGAATCATTCAAAAGAACAGACTTGAAAAATTTGAATTTTTTCCATCAAAGTTCAAATCGCATTTGCTCGGCTTCTTGATGTCCGATTGAGACAATTGATACTTCATTTTATTCAGCTCAGAGGAACTCTTGAAAATGCATAGAAAATATTTTCATATGTGCAAACGTTTCAGAAATAAATCGAATCATTCAAAGAACAGACTTGAAAAATTTGAATTTTTTCCATCAAAGTTCAAATCGCATTTGCTCGGCTTCTTGATGTCCGATTGAGACAATTGATACTTCATTTTATTCAGCTCAGAGGAACTCTTGAAACTGCATAGAAAATATTTTCATATGTGCAAACGTTCAGAAATAAATCGAATCATTCAAAGAACAGACTTGAAAAATTTGAATTTTTTCCATCAAAGTTCAAATCGCATTTGCTCGGCTTCTTGATGTCCGATTGAGACAATTGATACTTCATTTTATTCAGCTCAGAGGAACTCTTGAAACTGCATAGAAAATATTTCATATGTGCAAACGTTTCAGAAATAAATCGAATCATTCAAAGAACAGACTTGAAAAATTTGAATTTTTTCCATCAAAGTTCAAATCGCATTTGCTCGGCTTCTTGATGTCCGATTGAGACAATTGATACTTCATTTTATTCAGCTCAGAAGAACTCTTGAAACTGCATAGAAAATATTTCATATGTGCAAACGTTTCAGAAATAAATCGAATCATTCAAAGAACAGACTTGAAAAATTTGAATTTTTCCATCAAAGTTCAAATCGCATTTGCTCGGCTTCTTGATGTCCGATTGAGACAATTGATACTTCATTTTATCAGCTCAGAGGAACTCTTGAAACTGCATAGAAAATATTTTCATATGTGCAAACGTTTCAGAAATAAATCGAATCATTCAAAGAACAGACTTGAAAAATTGAATTTTTTCCATCAAAGTTCAAATCGCATTTGCTCGGCTTCTTGATGTCCGATTGAGACAATTGATACTTCATTTATTCAGCTCAGAGGAACTCTTGAAACTGCATAGAAAATATTTTCATATGTGCAAACGTTCAGAAATAAATCGAATCATTCAAAGAACAGACTTGAAAAAATTGAATTTTTTCCATCAAAGTTCAAATCGCATTTGCTCGGCTTCTTGATGTCCGATTGAGACAATTGATACTTCATTTTATTCAGCTCAGAGGAACTCTTGAAACTGCATAGAAAATATTTTTATATGTGCAAACGTTTCAGAAATAAATCGAATCATCCAAAGAACAGACTTGAAAAAATTGAATTTTTCCATCAAAGTTCAAATCGCATTTGCTCGGCTTCTTGATGTCCGATTGGACAATTGATACTTCATTTTATTCAGCTCAGAGGAACTCTTGAAAACTGCATAGAAAAATTTTCATATGTGCAAACGTTTCAGAAATAAATCGAATCATTCAAAGAACAGACTTGAAAAATTTGAATTTTTCCATCAAAGTTCAAATCGCATTTGCTCGGCTTCTTGATGTCCGATTGAGACAATTGATACTTCATTTTATTCAGCTCAGAGAGAACTCTTGAAACTGCATAGAAAATATTTTCATATGTGCAAACGTTTCAGAAATAAATCGAATCATTCAAAGAACAGACTTGAAAAATTTGAATTTTTTCCATCAAAGTTCAAATCGCATTTTCGGCTTCTTGATGTCCGATTGAGACAATTGATACTTCATTTTATTCAGCTCAGAGGAACTCTTGAAACTGCATAGAAATATTTCATATGTGCAAACGTTTCAGAAATAAATCGAATCATTCAAAGAACAGACTTGAAAAATTTGAATTTTCCATCAAAGTTCAAATCGCATTTGCTCGGCTTCTTGATGTCCGATTGAGACAATTGATACTTCATTTATTCAGCTCAGAGGAACTCTTGAAACTGCATAGAAAATATTTTCATATGTGCAAACGTTTCAGAAATAAATCGAATCATTCAAAGAACAGACTTGAAAAATTTGAATTTTTCCATCAAAGTCAAATCGCATTTGCTCGGCTTCTTGATGTCCGATTGAGACAATTGATACTTCATTTATTCAGCTCAGAGGAACTCTTGAAACTGCATAGAAAATATTTTCATATGTGCAAACGTTTCAGAAATAAATCGAATCATTCAAAGAACAGACTTGAAAAATTTGAATTTTTCCATCAAAGTTCAAATCGCATTTGCTCGGCTTCTTGATGTCCGATTGAGACAATTGATACTTCATTTTATTCAGCTCAGAGGAACTCTTGAAACTGCATAGAAAATATTTTCATATGTGCAAACGTTTCAGAAATAAATCGAATCATTCAAAGAACAGACTTGAAAAATTTGATTTTTTCCATCAAAGTTCAAATCGCATTTGCTCGGCTTCTTGATGTCCGATTGAGACAATTGATACTTCATTTTATTCAGCTCAGAGGAACTCTTGAAACTGCATAGAAAATATTTCATATGTGCAAACGTTTCAGAAATAAATCGAATCATTCAAAGAACAGACTTGAAAAATTTGAATTTTTTCCATCAAAGTTCAAATCGCATTTGCTCGGCTTCTTGATGTCCGATTGAGACAATGATACTTATTTATTCAGCTAAAAGAACTCTTGAAACTGCATAGAAAATATTTTCATAGTGCAAACGTTTCAGAAATAA
>CM024240.1:85220260-85266842 GCA_013421045.1 Propylea japonica | reverse complement strand
GAAAGTGCTGAAGGTAGGGACACGGGGAAAAACTGCCGAGAGATCGTTTTCTCGCTGGACTGTGGAAGCCTAGCCGCTCTACAAGCGCTAGATGTGCATGGTCAACTACAGACTGGGAAAGGTCAAGTTTTGGACGAAAAACCAGCGAGCACTCAAAGCTCTGCGGCTGCTGGCGAGGTGGTACCTGGGAGTTCTGGCGCCGTGTTCACACGATTCTGCCCTAGCGGAGTCAGAGCCCTCGCCGTCAGCCCAGGCGACTGTTACGCCGGCTCCAATGGAAGTAGTCCAAACTTCCAGCAGGGCGGAGGAAAAGCCCAAGACAACAAAGGCTCTAAGCAAGAGAAACCGGGGGACAGAAGGCCGCCTCCACTCCGGCAGGAGCGCGACAAGCGACCTTTCCCCGGAATAAAGGAAAACCGTGGAAACACACAAAGGAGGAACACCATTAGGTGCCTCCAAATCAACCTCCACCACGCCAAGGCTGCTACAGATCGGCCCTCTGGAGGTTGGTAAAACAAGACCTAGACGTAATCTGGTACAGGAGCATTGGGGTCATGGGATCCAAGATCAAAGGACTACCAAATGGTCCGTAAACTATTTATCATGAAGGGGCGCTGGCCCCCAGAGCGGCACTCTACATAACAAAAACTTACAATATCTGCCTCTCTCCAGATTATACAACGCGACATTGCAGCAGTAGTTATGGATGTCCGTCTTCCCGGAGGTAACGTCAAAGTGGTCATAGCTTCAAGTTACCACCATGAGGAGGAAGCATCCCACCCGAGGAGGTGGCCATTTGGTGAACTACTGCAAAAAGCTGAACATGCAATTCATCATCGGATGTGATAGCAACGCACACCACACAGTCTGGGCGAGCTCTAATATCAACAGAAGAGGTGAGAATTTACTTGATTTTCTTATGACTGAAGGGGTGGGAGTAGCAAATCGGGGTAGTGAACCTACATTCCGCAATGCAATCAGGGAAGAGGTACTGGACCTTACCCTTATTAGCCCAGCCCTACATCACAAAATTTCGAACTGGCATGTCTCAAGATGAGGCTTCCCTATCTGACCACAGACAAATCCGGTTCGACATCGACATTGAGCCGATCTACAGGAGCCTAAAAGGAATCCTAGAAGGACCAACTGGGACTTTACCGCTGTCTGCTGGAGGGCAGCGGGGAGCTTTCGGGGGTCAGGGGCATGGACTCTGTGGATGGCATTGACCTGGCTGCGGAGCACCTCCGAAGCCGGATTTTAACGGCTTATGAGGATAGCTGTCCGCTCAAACGGTCGACATCCAGTAGGGACGTGCCCGGTGGAACTCCAACCTCGCAAAGCTACGTAAGAAAGCCCGCACACTATAATAAATGGTCTATCTAGGACGCTGGAGACAAGACTGCTTATAGAGCGGCAACGACTGAATATAGTAAAGAAACTGCGTAATGCCAAGCGGAAGTCGTGGCGTACCTTTTGTCAGAGCATTGAGGACACGCCAAATGCCGCCAGACTACATAAGGTCTTATCAAAAGACCATAGTAATGGTCTAGGGCAGCTAAGGGGAATGGATGGTGAGATGACTGGCACAGATGACGAGACGTTGTCACTCATGCTAGAGACTCACTTTCCAGGCTCCCGAATCTTTCTGGGCAATAAACGAATCAGGATGTCTCGGCACCCAGGACGAGGAGCCAGAAAGATTGCCGCCAAACTCTTACAAAAGAGAGGGTTCGATGGGCAATCGAGTCCTTCAAACCTTTAAATCTCCAGGCGGGGATGGCATCTACCCGGTACTGCTTCAGAGGGGACTGCAGGTCATACTCCCGGACCTCGTGGACCTCTTTCGACGGAGCTTCACCTGGGGATACATCCCTGAATGCTGGCGGGACGTGAGAGTGAGCTTCATTCCTAAGGCTGGTAAACGGCCAGGGACTGATGCAAAATCATTCCGCCCTATCAGCCTATCCTCCTTTCTCTTGAAAAGCGATGGAGAAGATAATTGATCAAGATATTAGAGCGGGCTTACTTTCTAATTTCCTCTACACAAAGATCAGTATGCATATCAAGCAGGAAAATCAACGATTTCAGCTCTCCATAGCCTCACCAGGAAACTGGAGAAAGCCTTAGAGTTCAAAGAGGTTGCTCTTTGCGCTTTTATTGACATAGAAGGCGCGTTCTCGAATACGCCAAGGAAGTCCATCCACCGTGCGCTGGTCAAGAGAGGAGTGGAGCCGGCAACGGTTGCTTGGATTATGGCTTCGCTGAACAGCCGGATAATCAATATGCAACTGGGCGCAGCTTCAGTTACTGCGACGCCCGGAGACGGATGCCCACAAGGGGATGCTTATCGCCACTCTTGTGGTCACTGGTCGTTGACGATCTTCTTAAAACACTTACAAGTGCGGGTTTTTGAGATCTGCGGTTACGCAGATGACCTTGTGATAATGGTCGGGGTAAGCATGACGACACAATTAGTGATCGAATGCAAACTGCCCTAACCGTAACTCACGAGTGGTGTCTCCGAGAAGGTCTCAATATAAATCCCAAAAAGACGATATTACTGCCATTCACCAAGAGGAAAAACTCTCTCTTAAAACAATACTATGAACGGGACCACCCTAACCCCAACGAACCACACCAAATATCTTGGTGTGATCTTCGACCAAAAACTCTCCTGGAGTTTACACCTCGAAGCTGTGATCAGTAAGGGCCCAGAGAGCTCTCTTCATATGCAGAGGATGGTCGGAGGTACGTGGGGATTAAACCTGAACTAACGAATTGGATTTACAAATCCATTGTTCGGCCAATCGTGAGCTACGCGGCTCTCATTTGGTGGCCAAGAGCAAAACTAGTTTCGGGACAACTAGCCCTAGGAAAACTACAAAGAACAGCGTGTCTATCCGTAACAGGCGCATCTCGCTCCTGCCCAACTGCTGCCATGCAAGTCATCCTGGACCTGCCTCCTCTAGAGATTTTTCTGGAAAGTGAGGCGGCCAGATGGGCTCTCCGAGTAGCAAGGGAGCGGGAGCTGAAAATTGGTGACTACTCAGGGCACCTCCGTTCTAAATGAGTGTAAGAAGCTTCAGGATGTATCACAGACAATCTCCCCTTGAGACACGAGTTTCAGAAAAACTTTACCACGACATTCCCAAGTCGTGACCAATGGGCCAATAAAGAATTAGTTTTCCCCAGAGGGTCTACGGTATTTTATACTGATGGCTCGAAAACTAAGACGACGAGTCGGAGCCGGTGTTTACGGTCCCTCAATCCAATTAGCCATACCAATGGGTCTCTGTCCTTCGGTTTTTCAGGCAGAGAACACTTGCTATAAGGGAGTGCGTTGCGCTCTGTGCGGAACGCAACTACCAAAGAAAGAAAATATATATAGCATCTGACAGCAGAGCAGCCCTGCTAGCGCTTGACTCTCCACAAGTGAAGTCAAAGTTGGTCTGGAATGCAAAACGTCACTTACCTACTCGGAGAAAGAACCAGGTCAATCTCATCTGGGTGCCTGGTCACTCCGGGATTCACGGCAATGAAGCGGCAGACCGACTGGCCAGGGAAGGAGGGACAACCCCCTTCACTGGACCAGAACCGTTTTGCGGCTTCCCAGCCAGTCATCAGGCAATGGCTATTAAGGACTGGGAACAAAAGAGGAAGCTTATGTCCTGGCGTGCGACCAATGGTCAAAAGCAAGCTAAGTCACTTCTCTCTCACTCGACGAGCTGGACCAAGAAAGTCCTCTCACTCAGCAAATTGGAACTGAGGAAACTGACGGGCGCTCTCACTGGGCACTGTCCTGTGAGGTATCACTTAAAAAACATGGGAAAGGCGCCCGATAGTACATGTCGCTTCTGTCAAGAAGCCACCGAGACAGCTAGACACCTGCTATGTGAGTGTGAAGCTGTTCACCAGAAACGGTTTACGGCATCTTGGCTCCAGGTTCCTAAAGCCTGAACAAGTAATGGATGTGGCCCCCAGAAGGTGGTGAAGTTCATTGAGACTTTGCTGCCGGACTGGTAAAAACAAACGCGGGGATGCACAAAAGATAATCTTAAGGTCAAGGTTGCTCACAACAAAGGTATACGAGTTTTGATCTGTCGCCCCTCCCCAATCTAATCTAATCTAATCTAATGGCTAAACCTCAATTTAAATATAAGTAATGTATCCCTCAATAATATGACAACAAGCAAGCGCCGCTATCTCCACGAACTTCTGGATCTTCCCTTGTAAAGCATATTAATTGTCATTTCGTTGGCATAAGGCGTTTTTCGGATACTTATTCGGGTTAACTCGATCCCCAACCTTGGCGTTCGTTTACCTACCCGAACATCCAACCCGTGTTCGGAAGGTACGGTGCTATTACTCGATCAATGACTCAGTTTGATCAATCGTAATAGAGCAAGAGCCCGTGAACGCCAGACCTTCGTTATTTTATAATAGCTGAAAACTTGTCTACGCATGCTCCCAACATATGTAAGAACGATGGACCATTATGAAGTTTGGGTTACCTGGCTTTGGCAGGTAAAAGGTATTAAAGGGGTGTAAAATACTGATCTAATTTCGTTCAATTATAAAGTGTGAGTTTTGATATTACCTTCAGAATATCATTAAAAATCACGTCATTAATTGCCAGACACTTACTATAGTGGCAACTCCTTGCCAGACACCCTTAATGTTTCATAAATTAATGTAATTCTACTTACGTTATAGTATAAATCTGATTTTTATATGATACTTACTTACTGGGCAATAATAAGATAATGTTTCCTCATTAGCCAGACATTTTTGATAGTGCCAACCCTTTGCCAGACAAGCTTGTAGTTTAGCTGCAGGTGCGAGCGCGAGACAGTATTTATTGGGGGCGAGTGAGACGGCATGATTATAATGACTTATGCAAATAAATTTTTGGTACAGATTTATATAACTAATCGATTAAGTGAATCTCAAAAACATCTGAAGAAAAGACATCCGATGCTACAACTGAATAAAATTGTTAAAATTTTAATTTATTTATTACAATTTAATTTAGTTGTAGCATCGAATGTTTTTCCGTCAGATGTTTTTGAGATTCACTTAAATGATTAGTTATATAAATCTGTACCAAAAAATGTATTTGCATAAGTCATGCAGTTCAATTTTGCGGGAATAATTATTCTACTCTTTTCTCAGTAATTTCATATATTCGATTCCTAAAAATTATGAAAAGATAAGAAATTTTGATCAGTGTAAAATGTGTGGTTCCATGAGACGAGAAAATAATGTGAAACCATTTCTTCATAACTTTGTATGCAGATCCTTCTGCGTTTAAAGCTATCCTTTTTATTTCTTTACATAGGTACTCAAAGATAACATTGAACATGCGAGGGCACACCAGAAATTATAAGAAAGATTTTACAGAACCAACAAATCCAAGCAAAGCTAGAGACAAAAATAAATAAACCGGAACTAAAAATATTTATTCTCTATTGAAGAAAATCTGAAAATAAACTAGACCTGAAAAATAAATTCATTAAATATTTAGTTATATTATTGATACGACTGCACTTCAAATCCTAAACCTGATGTGTTCGTAAACTTATAGAACGCGGGTCCGTGATCCGTCACGTGACGAAGGATCCAGTTAGTAACCCTGAGTAAGTTTCCGAAAACGCCTATAGAGAATGAATTTTCAGAATTATTATCGAAGTAAATTGATATCGTCAAAAAATCAACACCTCTAAATTATCTCCGAATATCTAATACTAAACCATATGACAAAATGCACTATTATCACCAAAGGCAAGTTTTGGCGATGTAACTACAGCTTACCATAGTTACATAGTTGACAGTTAATTCACGTATTTTTTGTCAAATCACGTAACATATAGTTAAATGTAACCACAGCTCGCTAAATTCGCCTCTATAGTCCTTTCACGAAAGTTTGAGCGCATAGTAGGCGTTTGTTCATTTATCTGAAGTTGGCAGTATTTGCTGTCATAACGTAAAATAAAGTCAACGTTGCCGAATGTACCCGGCCTCGTCCGACGAGCTTGCTAGTTCTCAGAGAACTCTATGCAATATTGACAACATTGCGTATCAATCTGACAAGAAATAAACAAAATAACCTAACTTTTTATATACACAGTTGAATATGCCAAATTTCCATGGCCAACCGACGGGTCAACCTTTCGTGAACGGATATATAGAATGAACAGGTTTGGGATTAAGTATGGAAGCAAGTAAATATTATATTAAAAGACAATATTAATAAAATTTTGCAATTAGTGCAATGGCGCAAAATGCGTCTGATGTACAATTTTTGTTGATAATATACCTATATCGATTGAGCCGGAAACTTATTTGATTATATAGTCTATGTGCTTCGGATAACGAATGAGCAAATTTTGGGGTTTAATGAAAAAATCTATAAAAATCGCTAGTTACTTCTAGAATGGAAAATTTTGTTTACTGCAGATTAATGAGAATCATTTTGAACAAAATTGAATCAAATGTTCGGCGTTCACCCTCTAACACTGTGTCATCCTATAATGAATTCTTGAGTCACTCTTTCCAAGACCTCCACGTATTAGTTAATAATAATCTATCATTCATTCCCGTTTGTCGATTTCGGTGTGCACGCAGCCTAACACAACCCTTCGGCAACAGTTACCGCTAGATCGTATTAGTTTATTACTTACATTGCCTACACACAACATCAATTTGTTTTACTAAAAGTCCTTTTACGGTAAACGTAATCAACTTCAAAAGAAGTTAATTAACGTACGATAATTCCTCGTGTATACAGATTTTTTGCACTAAACCGAGTATGTACGGATTCGAAATCCAAGCTCTGCAATCTGCAAAGATATACAAGAGGTTGAGGGGTGTTTCTGATTCAACCAGAACAAAATATTGAAAATCAAATGGATTTTGCGCGATTGCACTTACTTGCAAAATTTCATAAATATTGTCCATTTCGATCAAAAGATGTTAAGTTGGTTCCATATTTCACCTTAATCCATTGTCGAATATTCTGTAATAACTTTACACTAGAACGCACCAAAACTCCTTCCGAAAGATGACGCCCGTTTTCTATTCCATTTTTGGTGAGAAATGTATTCTGAAACATATTTAATTATCACAAATGGTAATCAAGAGTAGTAGCTACCAAATTTAAAATTTTTGATCCTCTCTATGAAACTCAATAAGGTTGGGTATTTGTGGGGGTAATCATATGAAACATAATTTTGTGTTATCTATATAATATATTACACACAAAAATTAATTCCAATATTGAGAAAGACACATAAAATATCCCCAGACAAATTCTACTACTAACATGATCAACTAATAAATTTCCAACATAATCATGGCTATTTTATATGAAAAACTAACAGCTGAGAAAAAAATAGTATAAGGCTCACAATGAATAGTAAATCAAATCAGTTCACCGAAATTCTTCAGTTTTAATGACTAAAATACCTGTGGACATACATGTCTAAATGCCTAGCATAATAACATAATAAGAAATTACAGTGATAATAAATTGGTTTTTAAAATCTAGAGTATCTAGGATCTCGGGCAGCATCTCGACCTGGTCCATAGTAGGAAGGTCCTTGATACTCGGGATACTCCCTTCCAAGCTCATCATAATAATCCCTTGGACGATTCCAGTTCATAGCATCTCTATAGGCTTGCTGAGAAGGCCTCTCTGAAGATGAAACCCCAAAATTATCAGGCCTGGTGACCACAGCATCACTCCTACCAAGTAGTTGAGCAGGAGTCATGTATGCCAGAGACTGAGTTTTTTGAATTCTATAATTGATTATATCTTCTTCATTAACTTGAAGCCCTACGTTATATCTTTCACTTTCTCCACACTGAATACCTATACTTTTATATTGCACTGCCTTTCTCTTCTCACAATCTTCACATTTCACTGGATCAGTCTGACACATCTTCATTGATACGCTTAACTTGGGTGTTTCAGGATTAATCTCAAATGGCACTTTGTTACGCTTAATTGCTGGTATTGATAGGGATCGACTGTCTTCTTCATCATCACACACCAACCAGATCAATAACATCAGTAACTACACCCAACTTTATCAAAGTTCTGTTTAGGGTATCTTGATAACTACTCTCAGACATCGGAGCATTGAACGAGAATTTGATAGGTTGTTGACGCAATAATGGTGAAATATTCTTTCCATCTTTTAGTGGGCGACTGGTCTTCATAACTTTTAGTTTCCCACTGAATTGTTTATCTCCAGATAACTCCTTCAAGAAATCTTGACATCTTGATAAAACTGTAATGACGTATATATGTAAAGGTATCCTCTTAATGAAAATAGAAAAAAACAAAGAGAACAGAAAAGATTACTTTATTTTGTGGGATATCTGATGAACAAGTTCAACATAGTTTTTTATATTAGATAAACATAAGACAAATAATGGAAAAACTTACCATCGACTTTTTTCTTCAATGCTTCTGAATCTGATGAAAATCTGTAGACAATGTGAATGATTAATACAAAAACACACAATGATGAATGGTCATGAACGTGAATAATTTCAAAGGAACTAATTATTTGTATTAAAAAAAAATAAAGTTTTTGCTGTTTTTCACTCAAAATATTATTATGTTACCTGTTGTGTTTCTGTAAATGCAGGAAATCTGTCAGGGACCACTGATTCTCCACCTTAAATTATAACATCAACGTAGTTATTATATTCCAGAAATAATTATGTTCTTACCTGAGGAGAGTTTCTACTTTTATTGTTGCTCGAATTAGTAGATGCGGATATCCGGGCCATTAGCTGAAAATTTGAATAAACAGTTTAAAAGCACTAAATAAAATCATTCTAGTGAAGCACTGGCATGGGATTAAAGTAAGTGGAGGAAGTTTGATCATAATGAATTCTGAATTGAGCTTGCTAATTTTCAACTCTCATATTTATAATATGATATACGTTTCAATACAAGTCCAAAAAAATAATAAAATGTTATCAGTTCTGAAAAAGTCAGTGAGATATGCCAACAAGTTCAAAAAAATGAATAAAATGTCTAAAATAGTAAGTAGCTTTTAGGAGTCAAGAATAAGGATGATTATTATAAGTTAGGTACAAGTTCAAAAATGAAGTAAAAAAATAAATGAAATGTTACCAGTTCTAAAATAGTAAGTGACCAGGATATGTTATATGAACTTTTATTCAGAAATGTGACTTGTTAATATTCCACCTGGCAGAACCTTGACAAATAATGCAAAATCGAACTATCCAAATAATTATAGTGTTTTTTGTTTTAGAAATCAAAACTCAGTTTTGATATTTGTCTATTCCCTATCCTATATTCTTAATCAATGTTCAATATTTCAAATAAAAAAGGATATTGAGACAAAAATTCTCACCTCTGATACTTTATTAGAAATTTCTGCAGTTGAACTTGGAGGTGGAACTGGCACTATGGATGAATTGTAAGCTTTTTCCCCCGAGTTCTTCACCATAGATTGATCAGATCCTTTAACAGGCATCGTTTGAATAGTATCATTGGTGTGCAAATTAGTATGCATAGATGGCACATTATGGATTGGGATGCATATTTATTAATTTAGGTTGAATAGGTACTAATTTGGTTGCATAGGTAAAAACATTGGGATTGCATAGGATTCAAATTAAGATGCATAGGAGCCACATTGGGGTGCATTGACCCTGTTGTCTGATTCCCAATGAAAAAATCATCCTCATTATAACTAGAAATCATGGGAGGTGCAGAATGATCAGCCATTTGGTAGTTTTGGTTATATGGGGGTAAAGCAGATCCAGCTGACACTTGCCTCATTTCTGGAAATTTAGGTTGCACCAGATTCTTCGGAAAAGGATATTTACCATATCTCCACCAGCACCTGTATCTCCATTTAATTTCATTTGATTTCTTCCAAGAAAGACATTTTTTCTCTTTTATCATTCCTTGATATTTTTTCTCAGGGGATCGGTCCCTTTCTTTAACCAGCGTTCTCTTTCAATACTACCACTTCTGCTCCTCCTTCTTCGATTTTTAGATGGAGAATATAAATCACGCTCATAAACTCTACCCCTTTCCCTACTTCTGTCACGGCTCTAGAGGTAATATGTCTTTCAAAACTCTTCCGTTTATCTCTTCTTCTTTCTGTCCACCTGCCTCTGCTTCTGCTTCTACTTCTATACCTACCGTAACTTCTTGATCTAGATCGTCTTTCTCCTTTCTTTTGACATATTTCTACTACTGCGTTCTCTACGGCCCTGCGGTCTCTTATTTGGTTTCATTTCTTCTAACTTGGTAGAAAGGTCTCCCTTTGCTACATCTTTAGAATTCTCAGATTCAATTACATTCATATTCACCTCACTCTCCATTCCAGGAGGTACCAGACCAGTTTCTTACTACAATTTTTGATATACCTTCTGTTCTTTCTTCTTAAAAAAATTTTCCCTATCTTTTTCCAATCTCTTTTAGTTTTGTTGGGGTCCCTTCTAAGTGCTGCATTGTCGAATTTTCTTTTTCTGCGAGGTGATTCGTTTCTATATTTTCTCTCCCTAGATCTTGATCTGTCATGCTCTCGTGACCGCTTTTTTTGTTCCTGAATCAAATTTAAGAAACGTTCAGCAACAAATTAAGAGAAAACTTTAACGATCGTTACCTTTCCAAAGACTTTTCCTTGATTTTATCAGTGCTAAACGTTTTGTTGCTTTACTTCATCATTTTCATTCTCTTCAATTCCTCTGGTAGATTTGTATCATCCAAAGAATCAACTATTTGTAAACTTTCCATAAACCTTCATTGTTAAAATCATCAAAAAGTTGTCAGGCACATCTTCTTATCATCTTGAAAAAATTAGTGTATTCAATGAAGTATGAAAAACATCATAACAAAATGTTCAAGCACTACAGTGATCCCAAATCACTATTAGCAATAGTGTATAGAAAAAGTGTTTCAACTCAAGTCCTATATAAACTTATAACATCATAGCTTTCTACCTAAAGTATCAATAAAGCTCAAAAAGCAAGAAAGACCTAAAATCTGGAAGAATATAATAGTATTCGTTTTAAGACTTTTGTGCTCCTGAGCTTTTCCAGAGCTTGTACGCAACCAATGGCAACCCGTATTTCATCTTTTGAGTTTCTCAGAAGCACGAAATACATCAAAATGAATAGGCTAATAGTCACACTTGAAAAGTATTAGTAATTCATTGCTTTACAGGAATTTTTTAATAATTTCAGAAGTCTGTCACTTCATTCCTGAAGGCTATTGAAATCCTTTAAAATTATAAATGAAATACAGATACTTCGACAAACGAGCAAATGTATTCATAGTAGTATGAGTTTAGTAGGAATGAATTTATAACCAACATTAGGATAAATAACCAATATCCAATAGAATCTAGGGCTCCACTAGATTTCAATTCACTAAGAGCGAACCAGCATTATTTGCCTGGGTGAAATTTGTTCCAGAAGCAATGTTAATCAATAAATACCTTTATTACCATCATTTTCTTCGTCGTGTATTTCGCCTCTTCTGCTATTCCTTTATCATCCATCCTAAATTTTTCTCAGTCTATAAAGTATATTTATAGAGTTATAAGTAATTATATTAATAATTGTTATTCCAGCACAATAAAATGCTACAATATTTACACTTTACACTGAATTTGCACTCAGAACATAAAATGCACCCAACTCAACTTAAAGCGATTTCGAATGGCTTTTGCGGTTGGTTCATGGTTGACCGGTCGGTACACAACGATGACGTCGACCTCCGGTGGTTCCGGCCCATTCGAATTCTTCCTTAACGAAACGGTTGGTTGATCAGCGAGCTGTCAAGTTCAATTCAGAGATAGAAGGCGAACACTCAACATTTCCAGAACTCCCAATTTATTTTTAATCTCAAACAAATAATAAACAAACATTTTTTGAGTAACAATAACAAAAAGTTATGGCGATGGCGGGAGATTGTTAGAATAAAAGAGATAGAACTATGAACCAGAGATCGACCGTTCTGTCCAGCACGTTTCGAGTTTTCGGTTTAAAACCACCCTGAAACAGCTGATTATTACGTCATCAATTCATGAACCGCACAAAAACCAATATCAATCGAAAGCGGTTTGGTCAACAAATGCGGAACCAAATTTCATTGAACCACCAAGAACCAACATCAATCGAAATCGCTTTTACACTCTTGAGCATAGACCTAATATTTACTTTATTTTTAAAGTCGTTTATCGATATAGATATAATCAAAAGACTTTCATATATTCTAATACCCATGAATAGAAAGTTAATTGTGTATCCCCACAAATTAATTAACCGATATCGGACTGAACCAAAAACCGAACCCGAACCAAAAACCGGAAAAAAAATTAACCCTAAATTTTGGCAAACCCGGAGTGAACCTGAACCTTATGATTTGAACTTCCCGAACCGTGAACCCGAACCGAACCTTAAAAAAAAATGCAATACTCCGGTTCTTTCCCACAGCACAGAGGCCAAATATCTCTATAGAATACATAAAGAAATTATTCTTCTTTCCTCGAATTTATGGTTAGAGCACAAAATAACTGAACTGGTCTATCTATTTCTGTGATTCACATGTATGTGATGTATCAACTTGAAAATTTAAATTTTCTTCCTGAACTTAGAACTTATTCGAATCGCTCATCGCTGTGGCTTAGGCTTGTAAGCATAAATTTTTTATCTTCGAAGAGTTCAAAGCATGCAGCATGGGCAAAGAAAAGAGTGAAATTTTTAAATATTTTCAACACCTTAAAGAAGAAAACAAATCGGTGTGCAATATCTGTAAGGTACAAATGCAGGGAAAACACGCATCAAACTTACAAAGACACATCCAGAGGAATCATAAAGAAGAATACAAGTTATACATAGGCGAAAAAAGTTTTTCAAAAAGACCATCGTCATCGGCAGAATCTTCGGGTAGTGCTGGTGCTGGTTCAATGAAGCAATTGAAATTTGAAGATTTAACAGGTGTTAACATCAAAATTAGTATAAAAGCAATAAAAAATGCTTGTGTAGAATTAGTTTGCATAAATGGAAGACCTATTTCAGCAGTAAATGATAGTGGATTTCGTAAAATATTGGGTATTAAATACAAAATATATTTTTTTCAAACTTTATAATGACTCGGTTTATTAAATTTCTAGACCCAATTTTGGATGGACTGAAACAGAAAATCATTGTAAACGAATACAATGTGAAAACTTGGATAACAGAGAAGGCAGAACATATTATTTCTCAAATAAAAGAAGAATTAAAGAATACTTTAATATGCTTAAAAGTAGATGGAGTTACAAGAATGGACAGATCGTTCTTAGGAATCAACGTCCAATATATTAAGAATGGAAGAGTAGTGGTAAGAACTCTAGGCCTTATTGAATTAAAGAATCGACATACAGGTGAATATCTGAAGGAAGTTATTCTGAAATGTATAGGTCGCTTTGGAATTTCTCCAAACAATTTATTAAGCATTACGACAGATAATGGCAAAAATATGCTAAAAGCAGTTTCTTTACTGAAAGATGAAACTGAACAGGTAGAGTTCTCAGAAGAAATGGAAATTTATGATGATAATATTGAAGACCATGACACTGATCCAACTGATATAAATATTCAGCAACAAGAATTCAGCCACGGTGTTAAAGGCTTAAGATGTGCAGCCCATACATTACAATTAGCAATTTATGATGGCATAAAATCTGATGCAGAAACACAGATAATTATTGAAAAAGCTAGAACATTATGTAAAAAACTCAGAACACCTAATATGACACCACTCTTGGCCAAGTATGGCCATCTTAAACCAATTATTGACATGCCAACCCGTTGGAGTTCAACATATTTAATGCTTAAAAGGCTTTTAACATTCAAGGAGTTCTGTAATGATATGGCTCATTCTAACCCTGATATGTTCTTAACTAACATCGAGTGGAGCCAAATTGACGTCATTTGCCAGATTTTAGAGCCATTAAAATTTACCACAGATGTTTTTCAGAAAGAACAATTGTCATTAGGTATAAGTATTGAACAGTAAATGTATGTATTGAGAATTTATTTCGAGTTTTGTTGCAGGAGATATGTATGGGGCCTGGATAAGATGTGGATTAGAAATAAAAAAGCTAATGAAATATGCACTAGCAGAAAAGTTATTGAATTTTATGAAAGTAAGAGAAAAACAGCTTTTAGATAATGAATTGTTTAGTGCAGCTTTATACTTAGACCCTAGGTACAACCGACTTTTATCCAAAGATCAGATTTTTCAAGCTACAAGACTTTTATTACACACCTGGAAAAGAGTTACAAATTTAGAGAAAGACGAAGAAGATGAACCAGAAAATGAAATACAAATGGTTGAAGTTTACGATGATGATGATGATGTTGAAAACTTCATTAAAGAAAATAGTGGTCAACAATATTGTGCTTTGGAAAAAGTATTAAATGAGAATGATGAAACTATCTCCATGATAGTCAAGCAATTTATTGAATTGCCTAGAGAAAACAACAAGTGCAACATATTTCAATATTGGGAATCAAAACGTCAGGTGTCACCTGTTCTCTATAAATTGGCCTGTATTTTTAATGCAGTACCAGGAACCCAAGTCAGTGTAGAGCGGCTATTTTCCAATTTAAAATTTTTGTTATCTTATTTAAGATTTAATATCGATGAATCCTTAATGGAAAATATTATACTAGTGAGATCATTCAATAAATTCAACTCTGAGTGAAGTATTTTTTCTTGCATCAATTTCAATATTACGAAAAAGTTATTTGCCTTTACGGAGGCCATTCAGAGAAATTTGGAAAACATAAACTGAAAAAAGTAATAATCGAAATTATTTATTATTTATTTTCAATTTATAAGAAGGTTCTGTGAGCCTATAAATTGAAAATAGTATTCATATTCATTTCGATGATTACTTTTCTCAGTTTATCTATGTTTTTCAAATTTCAATATTGTTTAAATTAAACAATAAAAATAAATTAAAAATTTTAATCCCATAATACACTTCGCAAACAAAAACTTCAAGAATGGTATTAGTGAACCCGAACCGAATCTGAACCGAACCCGAACTGTTTAAATTTATCTGAACCGGAGCGGTGAACCGGAACGATTCAAATGCTAGGAGCTGAACCTGAACCGAACCATATTGGCTCATTGGTTCAGATCCCTGGTTTTAAGTTTTCAAAAGTTCTCATTTTTTTCTAGTGTTTATCTATTTGTGTGCATCGTTTGAAATTCAAACGAAAATTACTTATTTTATGACGATGAAATGAACTCCAACAACAGAGCCAAGAACTGTTGAGCCACCTGCAACAAAGAGAGGATACCGGCGGTTACTCTGAAGGGAACTTCAGAGTGGTCCCACCATCTCGAAAGGCCTAGCTGCCAACAAAATATGCTACTCCCGAGCTACAACGGTGAGAGACGACGTGAGGGTTGTTCCGGCAACTGTAGATGGCCATCGAAGGATGGCAAAATACTTCGATATGATGCAGAGAGCTACTATACTGTCCAACTTGAAGAGGACAAGAAAATATACGCGGTAGTCAGATTCCTACCGATTGATGCTCATATCCCCACCCTTCTAGAAGACCTCAAAGACCAGGGGATCACCGATGACGAAGTGATCCAAATGAAGTCCCATTTCACAAAGAAGCCATTGGCCCTGTTTTTGGTGAAAACCCAAAACAAAGAGATATTCCAGGTAAGAACACTCTACAAAACGATACAATTACACCGGTATGCCGACGCGCATCGAGAAGTGACGTCACTGCGGAGCCTTTCCATTGCATTCATTCATTCATCATCTTTCCACAATGCCCCCGGTAACTTAGACCATCTAGGAAACGAACATATCATTAGAAACGTTCGGCATCGACATCGGACGTGTCGGATCGATCTGAACCGTTCGTTTATTACATCCGGATTGAGGGGATAACATCTGTACCGTTCGTCATAAAAATCTGAGCAATCGGACGTCGATCTTTTCGCTCGGTCTATTTCGACGGAGGCAAAGCGATTTTTTCATAGAGTTCACGTTTTTTCATGTTTTTTATATTTTTTCTATGTTTTTGTTCAGATTCCCGCCACATTCCCAGTTCGACAACAGATGTTAGTATTTCAACCTTTGTCTAAGGCTACGTTCAGATGATGAGCGCTCAACGCGCGTTTTGCTAACGCGCGTTTACAACTACATGTATTTTGAACGCCCATCATCTGAACGTTTAGATGATGGGCGTTCAAAATACATGTAGTTGTAAACGCGCGTTAGCAAAACGCGCGTTGAGCGCTCATCATCTGAACGTACCCTAAGACTTCAACTCTCGTATACTTTTCTGTTTTTCTGTTCCATTTATTTTAACTTATTTGTGATAAAATGTCGGCCGCTAAAAAAATAATAATTAAAAATGAATCATCCCAAGTGAGGGATGTAAAAAATTTCCGAATTGCTGGACCAAGAATGGCTTCACAATCAAATCAAATGTTTAGTTCAGATTCAGGTAAGGGTTATGAATACAAATTTTTGTGGAATTCCCAGATACTGCAGATCTTTTTTTTTTTAGACTTAAATATACCTAAATAATGGAAAAACAAGTTATCTATTAATTTGAAATGTTTTTCAGTGCAAATGGGTGGAAGTAATATTACCTCAGGTAAATGCATTTTTTTCATTCACCTTAATAACTTGGCTGATTTACTGAGTTCGATTAGATCACAGTAGTGTTTATATTATATTGCTACAATTTTTGTTTCAGATATCTCAAGACGAACATTCGATGAGAATTTTTCCTTCATGGGTAAGAGATTTTTGGACTTAACTCCTCAATGATGATTATTGTTATTTAATTGAATTTATTACATTTTTTTCAGTTGATTCGAATCAAAACTCTACTACGATGGCTGACATTTCAGGTAGCTTGATTTCAAAAACAGTTGGGTATCATTTCTTCACTAAGAAATAAAATATGTTTCAGAAAATACAAAAATGTGGAATGATATTAGCACCATGGAGCTCATAAATAGTTACCAAAAATATGACAAAGAATTCACTTCAGGCATTAAAAAATTTGTTTGGTACAAAATAGCCAAAGACCTAACAAACAAATTTGGGATACATTACACATCGCAACAATGCGATACCAAATGGAAAGGTTTAAAAAATATGTATAAAAATATCAAGAGGCATAATGAGCAGTCAGGCAACAATTATAAATTCTGGAAATTTTATGAATCTATGAATCAAATTCTGTACAACAAACCTGAAATTAACCCTGTCGCAACATGTTCAAGTGCCAGGGGACTTGTTGTGAGGGTATCGGAGGCAGAAGGAAGAATTGGTGGCAAGTTTATAATCCTTTCTTAACTTGAGAATTATCATATATGTAGCTACTTTTCTATACTCCCATGGAGTAATTATTTGTTCATATATTGCTTTAATTAGTTCTTGATTCGACAAAATGTATAAATAATCCCAAAATATTAACCTATATTTTCTATAATTTCAGACGATTCTATAAATGAGGATTTCAATACACAACAAAACTTCTCTTCCTCGTTTTCGAGAAAAAGGAAGAGAGGTGATAGTTCTGTCGAAAGGCGTCACCGAGAAAAAATGGCTCGGCAAGATACATTTTTGGGCTTGTTGGAGCGCCTTACAACGGCTATAGAAAACAGCAACAGATAATTTGGCAAAAGTTTTATTTTAGTCTTTTTTTTGTACATAGTTTTATTTCGATATTTTTTTATTTTTGTACAGAGTTTTATTTTAATATTTTTTATGTTTGTACCTAGTTCAAGTTTTGTTTAATTTTTTTTTGCAATTTGTGATGAGATGAAAGACTCACATTTTGGCGATTCCAGTTAACTAAACTCCCCCTGGCGGCAAAATATCGCACTAAGAAAACAAGTATACTTGACGAGTAATCCCATAAGAAATACATGGGAATGGTTTTTGATTGTGTGATTTTTCGTTTGATTCGCTTTAATTTGTTAAATGACTAGACTTTTCTGAACAGTAGACTTGATGTTGAGAAATTATCGAAAGGTATTCATACGAGTGCTATTCAGATAACATATTATTTACGAATATATGTATTCAATTTTAGGTTATAATATGTCTCGAATCTAAGCAGATTTATCTCAATAATTATGGCTAGTGAAATTATTTCTTCATTATGAGAGAACACGAACAAAGTAGCAGTAGCAATATAAAAGACTAACAAATGTAACACTAGCTGTTGTGTTATCAATTCCTCGTCAAAAAAAGGTAGAAACAGGACTTTACACTTTCACTAATTTCCTTATAAAGAAGGAGATGAGATGAGAGGAGATTATTCATATAACTAATATCCTTGGAGTAATACAAAATTGGCAGACAAGAAGCTTGGGAAAAGCTGTTTCAAAAGCATGTTTTTTTTGCTCCCGTCATTTTTGAGAGAGTGATTATTTTGCCACAGGTCTGTTGTGAATTAATTGTGTGAAATATTATAATTATTAGTCCATCTTTTCAGGTTCAACACTTGGGAAAATGAAATCACTTAAGCTAAAAGCTACTGCTGTTCCATCTCAAAATTTATCACTAAACAAATATTCACAAGAAATCGGGCTGAACAAAAATTTGAGGAATACCCTAAGAGATAAACATTTAAATCCCTCTATCAACTACTGAATCCATCAATTTCCATAAAAGTGATGAGGAAATTTGTAGAAAGAAATAGGAAAGAATTTCTGATTTGACTGAAGAAGAACAATCTGCTGTGCATGCGCTATTGAATATGCAATTTATGATGATTGTTTTTCAGGTGTTAACAGACCTCAACAAAAGCCGACAGTGCCCAGACACCCAAGACCCAAGATGTCCAGCCACCTACGAATGGGGTGGCAAACAATCAAAGAGAGGATTCCAGCTGTTACTCTGAAGGGAACATCAGAGTGGACCGCCATCTCCAAAGGCCTAGCTGCCAACAAGATATGCTACTCCCGAGCTACAACGGTGAGAGACGGGGTGAGGGTTGTTCCGGCAACTGTAGATGACCAACGAAGGATGACAAAATACTTCGATATGATGCAGAGAAGCTTGAAGAGGACAGAAAATATATGAGGTAGTGAGGTTTCTACGATTGATGCTCATATCCCCACCCTCCTAGAAGACCTCAAAGACCAGGGGATCACCGATGATCCAAATGAAGTCCCATTTCACAAAGAAGCCATGGCCCTATTTTTGGTGAAAACCAAAACAAAGAGATATTCCAGGTAAGAACACTCTCATTCCAGCAGTCAACCGAGCAACATCGAAGCAGCAGAGACGAGACTAGAAGAGACCACTTAGCAGATCTAAAGGGTCCATGTTCTGTTTAGAACACTTCGAGATGAACAGGTGTAGTTTCCACTACGCTTAAGAAGCTGACCGTTGGTGCAAAATATTTTCTGTGTCGAGTTCCGGAAGCGACATGGAGGTGGATGGGCTCCATGAAAAAGACGTAAAGATCGCCATCCAAGAACGTCAAATAGAAGAACAGCGAATACTTATCGCTGATCTGAAGAAGCAGATAAGCGATTTACATGCCAGCTTGAATGCACTGGCCGTAGAGGTAAGAGCTAATAACCAAGCTAATAATTCATCTTCTGTTTCAGAAAAAGAAGAAAAGAAGCCTACAAAGAACACGAGGACGAAGAGGGCCAGGTTGGAGAAGAGTTCGACCCCTCAGGAGATTCGTCTGAAGCGAGACTGAAAGAAGAAGCTTTGCGACTGCCCTTGCAACGAAGACGACTGCAACAACCGTAGAGAAGACGGCCACCTGCGAACCGGTTGGCCCAGACCTCAACAAAAGCCGACAATGCCCAGACACCCAAGGCCCAAGATGTCCAGCCACCTACGACTGGATGGTTAAGTGGTTACAACAATCAAAGAGAGGATTCCAGCTGTTACTCCGAGGGAACTTCAGAGTGGACCGCCATCTCCAAAGGCCTAGCTGCCAACAAGATAGTTACTCCGAGCTACACGGTGAGAAGACGGCATGAGGATTGTTCCGGTAACTGTCGATGACCATCGAAGGATGACCAAATACTTCGATATCATAAAGAGGTCATACTATACTGTCCAACTTGAAGAGGACAAGAAAATATACGCGGTAGTCAGATTCCTACCGATTGATGCCCCATATCCCCACCCTCCTAGAAGACCTCAAAGACCAGGGGACCACCGATGCCGAAGTCCACTTCACAAAGAAGCCAATGGCCCTGTTTTTGGTGAGAACCCAGAACAAAGAGATATTTCAGGTAAGAACACTATACAGCTATCTGTTACAGTTGTGCCTAAGAAAAGCCAACCGCACTAGGACAGTGCTTCAGATGCCAGCGCTATGGACATGCGCAAAGTCGCTGCACATTTCCATGGAGGTGTGTCAAATGCCCCGGTCCCCACAATTCCAGTGATTGCGAACGGAAAAACTGGAAGAAGAAAGAAATGCCACGTGTGCTCTTTGTGGAGAAAAAGGTCACCCCGCTAGCTACAAGGGATGTGACGAATGGAAGCTCGTCACGAAAAAGAACAGGAAACAAGCACCTGTGAAAGCCGCCAAAGTTTCAACTCCAGTTAAAAAAGTTGAAACCAAAACAAATGTGAAGGAAGCTACACAAAGAAAAAGAAGAGAAGAGAAAAACGAAAAAGAAAAATAGTGAAGACTTAGCAAGCTTCGCCGAAACATCATTGCCACAATGATGAAAACAATTCGAGGAAGAAATGATGAAGAAAATGAAGATTTCTTTCGGACAAGTTAATGGTAAACATCCATCGTCCAACGCGGGGCTGATAATTTTTGAATAATCATAACATATTTATTTAGAGATAAGATTTATTATTTTCATATTCAATTAAAATTTGAGGAATTTTAGAAAAGTTATAATTCAAGAGAAAAAGAAATAAAGATGGAAACAAGAAGTAAGACAAATATTGGGAATAGAGGAGATGAAGAGGAAAAAGATCAAAGACAAACAAAAACATTGGACATGTTATTTGAAAAATTGGAAAAAATGAAAAGGAAAATAGATGAAAAATTAGAAACAACGGAAAATCTCATAATTCAATAAGAATTAATATAAGAAATTGTATGGGTCGTGTAATTCATAAATCAATATAATTAAAACTAAATCAAATAAGAAATACACGATTCCATATCAGTATAAACCGTCAAATAAATCTTACTAATTATGTTACTTTTAGGAACGACAGAATAGGGCAGTTTGGTGGAGGAGTAGCCCTACTTATCAAGAGAGACCTAAATTACCATTTTCATGCGAAGACGAATGGTCGAACATAAGAGGCCGTTACTGTAGTTGTCCATACTGAACTGTAAAAATAAGAGAAAGGTCAATCCTGAACTTTCATTTTTTAGCTTACCAAAGAAAATGAAAATGTAGGTATCATGTACCTCCGTTTTTCATTGCTTTTAAATTTCAGTTGTCTCAAATGGATACACTTTTCTGAACGAAAAGATAAAGATGGAGTTTTCTGGACGAAAAGATATTCATTTTCAACTGGAAATCCTGTTAAGTATTATTATAACCAGATGTTTTAATGGTGAGCATGGTATAACAGAGGCGAAAACGAAAAAAGGAAAGAGAAGAATTATCGAAACAATATTTTCAAAGAAGGAAAACTATTCATCGAAACATTTTTTGATGATTTACCAGAGCAACCATCTCATTATGTAAGGAAAGATACAAACAAGTTGTATCTGGAGCAGCAGATCGCAACATTAGAGCAACTTTACGAGTGTTACCAAAAAACTTGAGAGGAGAGAAATAAAAAATATCTTGGTATAAAATGCTTCTGAGAAATATTTAACCAAGAAAATTTGTTGAGAGTGGACTAATAGAATCCACTTTTGTTTATGGATAATTAGTTATTCGGAGAACATTGCTTGACGAGAAAAGTTCTATTTAGAAAGCAAATTCGAGTATATGCAATTTGCTGAACTGCATTTTCAACGCATCAAATAAAAAGGCATACTTTCAATTCAATGATTCTAGAAATGATCAATGATCAAAATGGTCAGAAATTGTTTCGAGGAAAAAAATCCTTTACGATATGGAGGGTGATTTAGTAAGTTTTGATTCTGTAAAGGAATTGAATGATTTGCATGAACAAAAGGGTGTTCATCAATTTTTAAGAAACATTCTCTCCAGTGGTTCGTCATTCGACATGGAGAATGTTATTTGCTTTGTCAGTTAAACTAAAATTTAAAATTAGTCATTAAGATGTTACAACGGCTTTTTAAATGGCGAACTGCAGGAAGAAGTTTTCATGCAAATTTCTAACGGGTTTTGATGTTTCATCTCATAAGGATAAAGTTTTAAAGTTGAATAAGGCTATTTACGGTCTGAAGCAGTCCTCACGGGTCTGGTACCACAAGGTAGAGGTAGTTTTGAATGAGTTGAAGTACAAAATATGTCCTTATGAACCTTGTTTATTCAGTAAAAGTGAGGGTAGTTTGATGACCATAATTGCATTGTAAGTTGATGACTTTTTTATATTCTCAAATAATGAGAAAGAAAATGTAGTGCTGAAAACTCAATTAGGTCAGAAATTCAAAATTAAGGATTTAGGACAAATAAGACACTATTTGGGAATGAGGATTAGTATAGATCATAAAAAAATGATATTTTTATTGATCAAGAAGAATATATTGAACATGTTTTAAAGAAATTTCACATGTCTGATTGTAAAGAAGTATCGACTCTAATCGAATGTAACATCAATTTAAATAAAGATAACTCGTGTTGTAGAAGCTTCCTTATCAACAACCGGTAGGAAGTTTGATGTATGTTGCTATGTTAACTAGACCAGATATCGCATTTTCAGTGAGTATATGTCCCAATTTAATAACTGTTTTGGTAAACATACTTGAATACTTGGAAACGTATTTTGAAATACTTGAAGTGTACCAAATCATACGGTATAACCTCCCTATATCAATAACAACAGAGACACGCTTGTAAGTATAGTGTTTCCCAATAAGGTTGTAGAACTTTGTAAGGTTTTGGCGGCCATATTTGTTTATCAATTTTGACGTTCGAAGTGTCATTTTATTCAGAAAGGTTCAAAGTTTTACCATGAAAAGTTTCACGCTCACACAACGTTTGGAAATCGTCCAAATTTATTACGCAAATTCGCGTTCGCCGGTGGCCACGCAAAAGAGAGTTTCTGATGAGGCTCATTTCTGGCTGAACGGCTTCGTTAACAAGCAGAATTGCCGATATTGGAGCGATTCTAATCCACAAGTGGTGCAAGAAAGACCTTTGCATCCACAAAAGATCACAGTTTGGTGTGGATTGTGGAGTGGTGGCATCATCGGGCCGTATTTTTTCCGAAATTACGCCGGACAAGCCGTTACTGTGAACGGCCAGCGCTATAGCGACTTGCTGCGTGAATTTCTCTTCCCGAAATTTTATGAAATTGGTGACGACGATCTTTATTTCCAACAGGACGGCGCCCCCCCCACACATTTCGAACGACAACATGACTTTATTGCGCGATAAGTTCGGCGACTCATTAATTTCGAGAAACGGCCCCATCGCCTGGCCGCCAAGATCGTGTGATTTAACGCCCTTGGACTTTTTTTATGGGGATATGTGAAATCACAAGTGTACAGCAACTCTCCAGCGACAATTCAAGACCTTGAGGAGAACATTACGAGGTGTATCGAGGCCATACCACAGGAAATGCTAGGCCGAGTCATGGAAAATTGGGGTCAAACGAATTAAGGTCTGCAAACGAGCTCGTGGAGGCCATTTGAACGATATCTTGTTTAAATCATAAACTTATACACCATATCTTTCGAATAAATGTTTGAGAACCAAAATCGGTTAATTTGTTGTTGTTTTATTCAATTTCAAAGTTCTATCAAGCTTATTGGGAGACACTGTACATGTACATAATAGTTATTAAATAAAACAGTTGTTAACCAGTGCTTATTCTAATTTATATTTACATAAACTTGAACCTTATTAAATAAAGGGTAGTGTATTTTGATCTGCATGGACTAAAAATCTGTCAAAGTAGCTCCAAATCTATACCAAAGTTTATGCTTCTTGTTCACCGAAGTTGAGAGTAGTCAAACAGAATCAACTTTTGTTTATACCTAATTAGTTGTTTGGAGAAACAATGTTTGATGAGAAAAGTTCCATACAGAAAGCAAATTCGAGTATAAGCAATTTGCTGAACTGCTATTTCAACGCATCGAATATAAAGGCCGACTTTCAATTCAATGATTCGAGAAATGATCATATGATTAAAATGGTCAGAAATTGTTTCGGGGTAGAGAAAACCATTACGATATGAATGGTGATTTAGTAAGTTTTGATTCTGTGAAGGAATTTAATGATTTGCATGAACAAAAGGGTGTTCATTTTGGAACAAAACTCAGTGAAAAAACATAATTTTTTCAAGTAAAAAATGAAAATTAAGCTAGCAACTCAGTTATTGGGTCATGTATCGGAAGCACTATTTTTCTGCAGAGACAAACTGGGTTTGCTAAAATCTGCGAGTCACTGCAAAATGTAAATATAGGAAAGATACAAACAAGTTGTATCTGGAGCATCAGGTCGCAACATTACAGCAACTTCACGAGTGTTACCAAAAAACTCGTGAGGAGAGAAATAAAAATTTATTGGTATAAAATGCTTCAGAGAAATATTTAACCAAAAAAATACGTATCTGTTTACATCAAAAAAAGATAGATGTGATCTCTGTATTGAACATGATAAGAAAAATACCAATTAGGATAAGTGGCTGCAACATATCAGGCATACAAACCTGAGCAGGAAAGAAAAAAAGATAGGAAAAAGCATCTAGAGGGTAGTGTATTTTGCTTTGCATGGACTGACAAGCTGTCAAAGTAGCTCCAAATCTATAGGTTTCGTGCACGTTTGATAGCGGACGCACATCGGAGGTACAACAACTTCACTTTTCCTATGTAAACCATAAAAAAACCACGAGAGATTTTGGTGTTTCTCAAGTGTTTCAGTTGATTTATTTCTTCTTTGGACTGAAAAATCGTGAAAATGGACCTATCAAATTATTTATTAAGTTCAGATCATATTCATCGAGGACGATATGTAGAAAAATATCAGTTTTTGGGGCATTAACACTTATCTACTGCAGAAAACTTATATATCTGTGGCAATTTGCTGAACTGCAATTTCAACGCATCAAATATAAAGGCCGACTTTCAATTCAATGATTCGAGAAATGATCATATGATTAAAATGGTCAGAAATTGTTTCGGGGTAAAAAAAAAAACCATTACGATATGAATGGTGATTTAGTAAGTTTTGATTCTGTGAAGGAATTTAATGATTTGCATGAACAAAAGGGTGTTCATCTTGGAACAAAACTCAGAAAAAAACGTGAATTTTTTCAAGTAAAGAATGAAAGTGAAGCTAGCAACTCAGTTATTGGGTCATTAAGTATCGGAAGCGATATTTTTCTGCAGTCTGCCAAAATCTGCAAGTTGCGGAGCCACTGCAAAATATAAATGTAGGAAAAATACAAACAAGTTGTATCTGGAGCAGCAGGTCCCAACATTACAGCAACTGTACGAGTGTTACCAAAAAACTTGCGAGGAGAGAAGTGAAAAATGTCTTGGTATAAAATGCTTTAAAGAAATATTTAACCAAAAAAACGTGTATCTTTTTACATCAAAAAAGATAGATGTGATTTCTGTATTGATCATGACAATAAAAACACCGATTAGGATAAGTGGCTGCAACATACCAAGGATACGAACCTGAACAGGGAAGAACGGTCCAAAGATAGGAAAAAAGCATCTAAAGTGTTAGGTTATTAGTGGAACGCACCTGTTCTTTATCTTGTTGTGTTCTGTGGATCTGTGACACAGAAGCAACAATACAACCTGCCTATATCAGTAACAACAGAGACGCGCTTGTAAGTACATGTACATAATAGTTATTAAATAAAACAGTTGTTAACCAGTGCTTATTCTAATTTATATTTACATAAATCAATGCAATTAGGGATGAATGGATTACAGAAATTAAATAAATGATAGAATAGTTAATTTTGAAGTAGACACAGGAGCCATGGTTAATGTTTTACCTTATCAAATGTTTAAAAAAATGGATTTGAATGAATCTTTAATAGAAAAAACTAGTCAAAAAATGGCTTCTTATACAGGCGATCTATTAGATATAAAGAGAAAATGTAGGCTTGACCGAAAGTCCTGAGTTGGAACCAAGTTTCAGTAGTCAGATGCCAAATCAAAGAAAAACCACATCTGGAAGGACGGTCAGGCCTCCAAGAAAACTGAATCTTTAATGTATTGGTAATTAACTAAATATTTGTTATGAAGGGAGACACGCTTGTAAGTACATGTACATAATAGTTATTAAATAAACAGTTGTTAACCAGTGCTTATTCTAATTTATATATACATAAACTTGAACCTTATCACATAAAGGGTAGTGTATTTTGATCTGCATGGACTAAAAATCTGTCAAAGTAGCTCCAAATCTATACCAAAGTTTATGCTTCTTGTTCACCGAAGTTGACAGTAGTCAAACAGAATCAACTTTTGTTTATACCTAATTAGTTGTTTGGAGAAACATTGCTTGATCAGAAAAGTTCCATACAGAAAGCAAATTCGAGTATAAGCAATTTGCTGAACTGCTATTTCAACGCATCGAATATAAAGGCCGACTTTCAATTCAATGATTCGAGAAATGATCATATGATTAAAATGGTCAGAAATTGTTTCGGGGTAGAAAAAACCATTACGATATGAATGGTGATTTAGTAAGTTTTGATTCTGTGAAGGAATTTAATGATTTGCATGAACAAAAGGGTGTTCATTTGGAACAAAACTCAGTAAAAAAGCATAATTTTTTCAAGTAAAAAATGAAAACTAAGCTAGCCACTCAGTTATTGGGTCATGTATCGGAAACACTATTTTTCTGCAGCGACAAACTGAGTCTGCCAAAATCTGCAAGTTGCTGAGCCACTGCAAAATGTAAATGTAGGAAAAATACAAACAAGTTGTATCTGGAGCATCAGGTCGCAACATTACAGCAACTTCACGAGTGTTACCAAAAAACTTGTGAGGAGAAAAATAAAAATTTATTGGTATAAAATGCTTTAGAGAAATATTTAACCAAAAAATACGTATCTGTTTACATCAAAAAAAGGTAGATGTGATTAGGATAAGTGGCTGCAACATATCAGGCATACAAACCTGAGCAGGAAAGAAAAAAAGATAGGAAAAAAGCATCTAGAGGGTAGTGTATTTTGCTTTGCATGGACTGACAAGCTGTCAAAGTAGCTCCAAATCTATTGGTTTCGTGCACGTTTGACAGCGGACGCACATCGGAGGTACAACAACTTCAATTTTCCTATGTGAATCATAGCAAAACCACGAGAGATTTTCCTGTTTCTCAAGTGTTTCAGTTGATTTATTTCTTCTTTGGACTGAAAAATCGTGAAAATGGACCTATCAAATTATTTATTAAGTTCAGATCATATTCATCGAGGACGATATGTAGAAAAATATCAGTTTTTGGGCATTAACCCTTATCTACTGCAGAAGACTTATCTTCTTACCATTTGGTTATCTTCTTACCATTTGGTTTCAAGTCGTTTCAGGTTGAAACGCATCCAGTATATTTCTAAAATGGAAAATCCACAAGAAGATAATCCACGTCCACCCCCGAAGGGGAAGAGAAATAATAAATATCGTCCCAAGCAGCAAAGATACGCGGAGCCAGTTCCAGAAGAAGCCGTAAAGGATCAGCCAAAACAACAACAACGAGTACAACCTAAGGCAGGACTAGCGAAGACCGCAGGACATAAGGGCAAAGGAAACTTCACACCAAAGAACCTAGCCACAGAGACCTCTCACATTAGGAATGATCCACTAGTGACAAATGCAACGTTACTCGACGGTTACACCTCGATGACACCAGGCAACAGCTTGGAATACTCAATAGACACATCGCAACTATCAACGATAGCACGAGATTTATATCTAAATATATCAAAAGATAAAAACATTAAGAACCTCGTAACAATGGCGATGTTTGAGTACTATGTCACAGTCCTATTATGGAGACGTATACTCTATGTCCTTTCCGAAAAGACCAAAGATCGGACTATTGCTGACAACTTCTCAGGATCATTACCAGTTATGGCAGTACCTGAAGAAATAGGAAGGTATCTGGATGGAATCGGCAATATCATTGACCCATCAGGAAGGAACGCCTTCTTAACCCTGGACCTACCCCTCTCACCACAGAACATTCACGGACTTCGTGGTAGCTGCGGCCGAGTTGACGCCGAGACTCACGTAGCATATGAGACAATGCATTCACCATTCGTAGTGGCATATAGGATGTGCTATGAATATGCAAGATACCGCTCTTATCAGGGCGCAAACCAGGTCAGGGAGATAGGCCCTGAAGATGAGGACCAAGGACATGCTGAAGCTGAGCCGTGGCCAGAAGATTGGGATCTCCCAATGAACTGCAACCCGTAGGAAATATCATCCCAAATCGTAACTTACTTGGATGGTACCCAGCCCAGTACATCTCAGGCGAGACGGCAGCCTTGTTCGCACCTCGAAGTCAATCTAGCAGCGCATACACTCAACGTACGTGGCATTCGATCACCATCAGGCGTACCCATATTCTACGATGTATTATCTAGAACTAGTATGCTAATTTCCACAGCTAAACTCAACCAACCGCTTAATAACTATAAAAGCGATGAAACTTTTGCAGGAAGTGTGGCTAATGTTCCCTACCACACCAGAGTATCGTCTGACATCGTAAATGATGAATCAGGATTCCTTATCTGTGGCAATTTGCTGAACTGCATTTTCAACGCATCAAATATAAAGGCCCACTTTCAATTCAATGATTCGAGAAATGATCATATGATCAAAATGGTCAGAAATTATTTCGGAGAAATATCCATATCGTATCCTTTACGATATGGATGGTGATCTAGTAAGTTTTGATTCTGTAAAGGAATTGAATGATTTGCATCAACAAGACGGTATTCATTTTGGAACAAAACTCCGAAAAAAATACGTACATTTTTTCAAGTAAAAAATGAGAATGAAGCTAGCAACTCAGTTATTGGGACATTCAGTATCGGTGGCACTATTTTTCTGCAGAGACAAACCGAGTCTGCCAAAATCTGCAAATTGCGGAGCCACTGCAAAATGTAAATGTAGGAAAGATACAAACAAGTTGTATCTGGAGCAGCAGGTTGCAACATTACAGCAACTGTACGAGTGTTACCGAAAAACTTGCGAGGAGAGAAAAAAAATGTCTTGGTATAAAATACTTTAGAGAAATACTACCTTGATCAAAAAGTTCCCGGAATCACTATCATGTGACGCTCTCAGTCGCTCGATTTTGTTATCTTATGTTTTTTTACATCATTCATCATTTCATCAAACGGATCATTACTGGAGACGAGACATGGATTTATGAATATGATACGCAATCTAGACATCAAGCGAGTGAATGGCGTGCACCGAATGAGCCGCGACCGAAAAAACCACGTCGTTTTCAGTCGAAAAAAAAGGCGATGCTCACAGTTTTCATGGATTACAAAGGAATTGTGTATCATGAATTCCTCCCACAAGGGCAGACCGTCAACAAGGAGTATTATTTAGGCGTTCTGAGGCGTTTGCGTGAAGCAGTTCGTCAAAAAAGACCGGATTTGTGGGCAAACAACTCGTGGATCTTCCACCATGATAACGCGCCGTCACACAATGCCATCGTTATCCGTGAACATTTGGCTAAAAACGAAACAAATACTATTCAACAACCTCCAAATTCACCTGATCTGGCTCCCTGCGATTATTACCGCAAACCGAATATGAAAAATGTTTCGAGGATTGGATCAAGCGCTGGCATAAGTGCATTGCAGTCGATGGGGAGTACTTTGAAGGGGACAACATCGATTTTCATGTATAATCTTGTATTTTTCATTTTTTGAATAAATTCCGGGAACTTTTTGATCAAGGTAGTACTTAACCAAAAAAATGTATATCTGTTTACATAAAAAAGATAGATGTAATCTCTGTATTGAACATGGCAAGAAAAACACCAAACAGGATAAGTGGCTGCAACCTATGAAGGATACAAAGCTGAGGAAAGAACGTTCCAAAGATAGGAAAAAACATCTCAAGGGGATATAATAATAATCCTTCCTGTTACGTCGTGACCAGTATTGTTTATTATGAATTATGTTTTAAAAATTAGTGACCTTATGACAAGTTATGTCAAAAAGAGACAGACAAATAAAAATTGAGAGAATAGTCACGTTTTTCTCAATACGACAAAAAACTGATAAACAGACGAGTTTAATAGTTTACACTTTCTGTAGGCAATTCATTGCTGCCTACAAAAAATTTCAATACATGCAGATGTTATGGAAGGTGTAGCTGGAAATTGTATCCCCCTTAACGATATCAATATTCTCAATGTATCTTCGAGAACCAAACCTCCTGAGCAAAGGATTAATGAGTCCGTGGTAAATTCCGTTGAGCAAGATTATATGGATGTCATCTTCAATGATTTTCCTCATGGCAAAAGTATGCTGTGGATGTGAGAGAGTGTAAACTCTGTTTATAAATGACAAATTCAACCATACATACAAGAACATGTTTGACGCATTTCAGCAAATTTATAGGACGGCAGGACTCAAATAATAATACAGAGAAATGGTTTTGACATCGATTAAAAATATTGGAACAGTCTTGTTCCATTGTTTTCGAGTAGGTACCATTTCAATAGACATTCGGTACAATTCCTGTACAATTTTCATCGGAATCTGAAAGACTAATAGTTGAACAAATGACTTCAAAACTTGTAGAAGGAAATAGTAACGTGGGGGAATCAGTCACGAATTTCACATTTCCGGAGAGCAGTTGTTCAGTGACCATAATCTGAAACTTTACTTATGTGATTCAGTCTCTACTAGTCTGTAGTACTTTTGGTGATTTTAGGTTGTGGATAAGTATTATAATAGTAATATTAGAGGAAATAATGTTATTTTTTTAAATCTTATTTTTTTTACCAGCTAAATCTAGCTACAAACTAGGCCTTGGAGCCAGTTTTTTGTAACTGTTTTGGGGTCAGAAATGAAGTTTCTTTATTATCATCGGTATAAAACGAAGGGAATTTGGTGAACAAATTTCGAAGGAGAATAAACATGCCAAGAAAATTACACAAAGGAGGAAGGTGACCAAGGCGATGTTGGCATGTCCAGACCGCGTTTTCAGGGTTGAGTGCTTTGCTCTAGGACCAAAACAAGAAGACAAGAAAAAACCATTCTTCCACCTAGTTTATATTATTATGGTTGTAGAAGATCACAACTACAATTTGAAAGGTAATATTTCTACAAGAGGCCGGACTCGAAATGGCGAGTAGAGGAAGATTCGTCAGTTCCTACCTACTGACTGCTGATTCTAAAATTGTCGGCTTTAAGACGCTCGCTGTCGTCAGGATTCTTTGTCATGTAGTGTTTTGGGTTCCTGATTAAAAACCCACTACTGGCCAACCCCCAAGTTTTTGTAATAATTAGGCAGTTATACGACACAAATATATGCTGGAAACTTAACAGTTGTTTCAATTACTGAAACCACCAAACTACACCCTTCGAGAACCTCAACCACTTGGGTAGGTTACGAGGGCCACTATTTATGTATTGAGAACTGGCAACACTGATATTGCCAGGTGAAATCTGAAGTTGGCGTCGTAAAGTTTGACATTTTTGAGGTTATAGGTATTCAGGACGTTTTGACGTACGAGTACTATTTGTGTTTTCTGAAGTGTTTACAATTTCATCTCAGCCAAAATATGGAATTAACTCTCGAAAATTTTCGAGCTATGATTCATTATGACTTTCGACGTGGTCTAACTCAAGAACAAAGCATCAATCAACTGAATTCAACTTTTGGCGACGAATCGCCATCCATAGCCACTGTATATCGCTGGTATACTGAATTCAAACGTGGACGTAGTTCGCTCACGGACGAAGTTAAAGAAGGTCGTCCAAAATCGGTCGTTGTGCCGGCAAATATCGATGCTGTGCGAAAACTAATTGAAGAAGATCGTCATGTGACATATCAAGAAATCGAGAGATGTTTAAGCATTAGTATGACCAGCATACATAAGATTTTGCACGAACATTTGTGTGTTCGGAAGCTGTGTGCGCGTTGGATTCCACATTTATTGACAGATGCGCAAAAAAGAGCTCGTGTGGATTGGTGCCGTAAAATGATTTCAAAATACAAGTGTGTTGCATCCAAAGCGGTATACAACATCGTCACAGGTGATAAGTCATGGATTTATGCATATGAGCCACGAAGAAAAGGTCAGTCGGCAGTTTGGGTGTTTCAATGTGAAGCAAAGCCAACAAAAGTTGTTCGTTCTCGAAGCGTGAAAAAGCAAATGGTGGCGTTTTTCTTCACGAAAACTGGTCCTGTGGCAACTGTGGCTCTCGAAAATCAAAAGACTGTTAATTCAGAGTGGTATACGACCATTTGTTTGCCTGAAGTTTTCGGTAAATTGAGAGAAACCAACCCAAAAGGACGAATCGTTTTGCATCATGACAATGCCAGCTCACACACATCACATGCAACAAACGAGTATTTGGACACACAAAAGATCGAATTGATGGATCATCCGCCTTACAGCCCAGACTTGGCACCCAATGACTTCTGCGTGTTTCCGGTAATTAAAGATAAACTGCGTGGACAACGATTTTCATCGCCCGAAGAAGCGGTTGAGGGCTTCAAAACGCATGTTCTGGCGCTACCATCTTCTTTCTGGACAAAGTGCTTTGAACACTGGTTCAATCGAATGCAAAAGTGTATCGATCTTAAGGGCGATTATTTTGAAAATCAATAAAAGTATTTTTCATCAAATTCATTTGTTTATTCTTTCTATTCTCAATACATAAATAGTGGCCCTCGTACACGGTCAAGCTTTTTCCCTGTTTAGATATCATTCTTTTACTATTATTGCTGCTTGAACCACTGCTGGTGTAATTTTATGTATGCCCTTTGATAGAGTGCAAATTCTGTTGTGTAATATATGTATGATAAGAACATCTGTATAGGACTCAGTTCCAAATTGAATGTCAACGAATAAACATCGTGCTAAAATAGAATTCATTTATTCGATTGATTCCTATATCCATATTGAAAAAATATTACATGTTGATAAATGAAAATTCAACCATACATACAAGAACATGTTTGACGCAATTCAGCAAATTTATAGACGGCTAGACTCAAAGAATCACACAGAGTAATAGTGTTGACATCGATTAGGAATATTGGTACAACAGTCTTCTTCCTTGTTTTCAAAAAACCAATTCGATAGACCTCTTGTGCAATTTCTCGGAACCAGAAGGACTGGTCGCGAACCAAATGAATCCCCATCGTGTGGAAGGTAATTATAATGTGAGGGAGTCGTTCACGTTCCGTTTCATCGAAATGGGCGATATGCTTACAGAATCGGCAGCAAGCGAAAAGGATAACGCAATTCTGGAGAGATAGAAGCTCTTGGCACAAGAGCATTTACCAGAAGGGCAGAGTGAAAGGAAATGCCCTTTCCAACAACTTGGTCATGGAAGACATATTCACAAAACGGCGATGCACGTCCAAATCAAATTAGAGCCCGAAGCCCATCTGCTTCGAGAGCTGGTCCCTCTTCACAACACCGTAAGCCGCCGCCATAGATAGAAGCGCAAGGCTCCGAAACGTCCAAACCGACGATTCAGGAAAGAAGGTGACTCAGATGCCAAGGTCACTTATGACAAAGTTCCATCTAACGTCGTAATCATGTCATACCCTCGGTTAAAATATTTCCAGATCTTATGCGGAAATTACAGTGCAGCTAATTTATGCGCACTATTATTCCACTCTATCGCATTCCGAGATTTCAGTATGTCCGCCAACGTAACTGTGGAGCAGTTAATCTACTGTACACTGTAAGTCAATGCAGCGCGCTGCTATGATGTGGCTGAGAAATGTGGTTACCTAGCAGTAACTTTGCCGCAACTCTCTCAATTGCTATCTGTGGAGGGACTTGCAGCTGGCCGCCGTACTAGCAAAATATAATCAGGCGATAGGCAAATCAAACTAAGCGATTGACATGATTCTTTCATTTTGCATTGTGTTGTCGTGATTTATGTGAAAATTTAAAATTATTAATAATTTTTCAAGTATAAGTAATTTAAATCGCTATTGTTCAGTTCCTCAGTGTTCTTCCTGAGAAAAAATAATTCCAAACAATATACATTTCCATGCCTTTCCTCAATCTAGGGATAAATTTCGTCTTTGGGTAGAAGGGAAATCGAGAAGTAAAGTGACAAAGTGTTGATGGATCGACGAAAAGCCTGGCAACTGAAACTTAAAATCGGTAAACCAGTCACAGGAAATATGATAGTTTGATCCTTGCATTTTGTGGATGACGATTATTTTATTGAGGTAAGTACGGATTACACAAAACTTGTAGGTTAGATTAGATTCATGGGGTTAATCGTTTACAGACACCAGTTTACATAAAACAGGTAGTTTTTGAAAAATACTGCTGTGTCTACAAGAAATCTTCCTGTTGGATTTACTACCAGAAAGGAGGAACAACCGAAATGTTCTAGTTTTAGTAGTAGAACTGAAAGGTTGATACAAGGAAGTCTAAACAAAGAAAAACCCAGTGAAGAATGCTCTTTTGAAGAGAAAAAGTACTCTTTGAATATAATAAAACAAAGTTCACTCAACTGTTCAACAAACAAATCGTTTTCCTTAATTTTACAACAGTTTTTTAACCGAATTCATCTTTCACTATGGCTGAAATAAATTGAAACAAATGATGGCATCCATCATCTTCACAGAAAATAGAAATATAATAAACAACAACGTTAGAATTTAAAATCAAAATTAGATCTCTTTGAATATGAATCCAACCTTACAATTATATCGACGATATTTTTCAGAATACTAGGTAATACCTGTTGTGTGTACGAGAGATCTCGAACGAAATTTTTAATGTGTTTGATTTTTTAGCCTTGAAAAAGAAACAAGTCGTTTCGAAACGTCGGCATTGTATTGAAGAACAATAAAGAAAATAAGTCCAAGAATCCCAATATATTCTTTCATTTCATTCGACTAAATGGACGATAACCTAAGAACACATAATATACACAGTAATACATTCGTTCACTATAGATTTGTGAAATTTTGATGAAAAATCCAAATTTTAATGAAGCAGATAGACACATAAACAATACAACCAAATCCTTCCATGTCAATATTGATAGTTTTACGAATGCCCGTCGTGGAGCTGCATTCTTATTTTCAGATGCCTATTGGCACATTTTCCGTCCACACCGACACGGTAGTAGCACCATGGGTCGGTACAAGGCAGGAATTCTATCAGCCTGAACTTGCCCAATTAACGCCGGAGCACTATCTTGCCCGAGCGGGCACACCCATTCCACTAGGACTCTGGGCAATAGATAGAGCCTTGGATAAGCGAGTGGAATTTAGCCACCACTCGCCCAGCCAGACTGGGTATGCATTTTCTTGCCATAAACTGGGCCGAAACTGCGGGTAGACAAGAAATGGTTATCACCCCCCGACCTGAAACACTAGAAGGCCAGAGTTACCTTAAGCCTACCATACCTGAAAATGCAGAAGAGAGCCTTCAGAATAATCTGAAGGACGAGGGGGACAGCTTCATGCAGGGGAGTCTTCAGAAGAAATGGTCTTATGACTGCTCCTGCTGTACATATCCAAGAATGCCTGATATTTACATTCAAGAACAAGCACTACTTCGAAGAGAAGTAATTACAATACTAGGACAATTGCACTAAAATACCCGAGACACAGATTAAGCCTCACTGAAAAAAGACCTGAATACAGATGCATTCGCTATTACAATAAGATAGCCCACAAACTGAGAGCAGAATGGACTCTACAACAGTTCAAGAAATTTATCTTCAAACTCCTACTTGAAATCGAACCCTACAGTGTGGAAGACTTGGAACACAGACTTTAAAGCAGAAAATGACCCTGTTTCACCTCCAGTGTTCAATGTTGAAATTTTTCATGTGTACACTTTATCTGAAATAAAGCACAACCAGGCATGTAGTGGTATGAAACCCCTATGGATATCTAGGTAAGACGTTTCTGATCAATTGGGTGAGACGTCCGAAGCCGAGTCAGGAAACATGACAGAAGACTCCCTAAGGAAACGTCACAGAAGTAGGTCGGAAAAAACTCCCAATAAGAAGCCAAGGACAGAAGACAGAATTTCTCAGCTTGAGGATAGGATGATGACAATGTTTGCTGCCAGTGATTGCTTGGACATTGTCACAAAAATTCAATCTACAGTGTTGGAATCATCGGGCGAGGAGGAAGATGAGTCTTATTGCTCCACCAAAGAACGAGCGCTCAAAAGCTCCTGCTCAGGGCTTTTCTTAAATTCTACAACAGTTGACAAGAAGCAGCGAGTAGTTGTGGAGATAATTTAAATTATAAGAGGTGCAAATTGCCTGAAATCAAGCTTGTTAAGTTTAGTGGAAACGTAATAAAATTGTTTGCTTTCTGGGGACAATTTAAAAGAATCGAGGAAGACCCACAAATGGTGAAAATTGACAAGTTTCAATATCTACTTCAAAGCATGACCGAACAGAGTAGAGCTTATGAAGTAGTGTTAACATTTCTACTAATGAATACTGAAGACTTTGGAGCTCTCAAGGTCAATACCCAATTGGAAAACTTGACGACCAAATCTTTTGCATCAGATATTCTAAACATTAAAATGGGCGATACATTAGGCACCATCAGCCATGGCCTTCTAAACCAGAGAAAAGCCCTGGTATAGGCTTTTAAAGATTTGACCGCCAAGCATTCGGCTACAACGAATGATGTTAACATTCTATTAAATGATACGAATTCGTCTTTCAAAAACTACTCAGATGATATTTCACAGTATGTTTCAGCTCATAATGTTTTGTACAGAGACTTGGACCTGAAGGTTGACAGTCTAACAAATGTCGATTGTTCCGAGAGTAGACCTTTCTTGAAAATAACTCTTCCGGGAGATAAAACAATTGTAATCAAAAAATCGTCTTGATGCTGGTTGTTAGAAGAAGGAAAAGGCCGAGTCAGTACCGATAGAATTAGGAGATTTTATGGAAATATCAAAAAAGGGATATATCTGACAGGAAAAACAAAAAAAGACCTGCATCTGAAAAAATTGAGAAAAAAATATTAATCAGTCTATGGATATCTAGGCAAGACGTTTCTGATCAATTGGGTGAGAAGTCCGAAGCCGAGTCAGGAAACATGACAGGAGACTTCCTAAGGAAACGTCGCAGAAGTAGCTCGGAAAAAGTTCCCAATAAGAAGCCAAAGACAGAATACAGAATTTCTCAGCTTGAGGATAGGATGATGACAATGTTTTCTGTCATTGTGGATCCGGCAATACTGAGCATCCTTGGTACCAGTAAGACACCTGAAAGGTTGCCCCAGCTATTCCGAGGCAGTTAGCTGAAATCTGGGGAAACGTACTCCAATTTGGACTGGAGGAAGAAGAGACGGCAAGGATCACTGGAAAATATCCACCACTGGCGAATTGCCCCCAGGTTCAAGCTCCAAAATTGAATAAGGAGATTAAGAGGGCCATTACAGAATATTTTGGCAAAAGAGATGCAAAAATGATGAGAACGCAAGACCAAATTGGGACTGCCTTGACGGCAATTGGTCAGGCGATCACTAAATTAATAAAATGTGAGGGTGAAAAGGATTTGGGACTTATCGAAAGTCTCTCCGATGCAGGGAAGATTTTGTCTACCGTTCACCATGAACAGTCCTTGATAAGAAGAAACCTTATCATACCGCATTTACATAAGTCCCTGAAAAATTTCCTCTCAGATGTGGCGATTGATGGATATCTTTTTGGTGGAAATTTGATTGAAAAGATAAGGGAACGCAAATAACTGCAAAAGGTGTCAATAGAGTTAAAACCGCCGAAACCAAAAATCCCGGCTATAAAACAGTCACAAAAACTCAATCTTCAGTGTTGGAATCATTGGGTGACGAGGAAGATGAGTCCCAATGTAGTAAATCGGACCGAGAGAGCTTTCAATTTGGAATGCTCCAGATTTAACAATTGAAGAGCTGAAGGCTCCACCTTCAGTAATAAAGGCACAGAATTAACCAAAATCTAACAAAATCGAATAAAGCATGAAAAGAAAATGGAGATTGAAGCTCTTGGCACAAGAGCATTCACCAGAAGATTGGAGTGAATGTTATTGCTTAACAAGGTCCGATTTGCACTACCTACCATAGGCAATGTGAAGGCCTTCTTGCAGGAAGCAGATCATGTGTCCGAAAAGGCTTCCAGCGACATCAAGATCTCTATGTTGGATTGGCAGTTTTGCAGAGCTCTGATAATCAGTTCACCATCTGTTTCCAACAGAATTGGAGGTTCTGCAGCCCAAACGGAGATGTTCAACCAGGCAGTCAGGGGTATGAAACCCCTATGGATATCTAGGCAAGACGTGGGTCGGAAAAAACTCCCAATAAGAAGCCAAAGACAGAAGACAGAATCTCTCAGCTTGAGGAAAGGATGATGACAATGTTTGCTGCCATTAGTGATCGCTTGGATAGGGATAGGAAAACGTACTCCAAAATTGAATAAGGAGATTAAGGGGACCATTACAAAATATGTTGGCAAAAGATATGAAAAAATGATGAGAACGCAAGACCAAATTGGGAGTGCCTTGACGGCAATTGGTCAGGCGATCACAAAATTAATAAAATGTGAGGGTAAAAAGGATTTGGGACTTTTCGAAAGTCTCTCCGATGCAGGGAAGATTTTGTGTACCGTTCACCATGAACAGTCCTTGATAAGAAGAAACCTTATCATACCACATTTAAATAAGTCCCTGAAAGATTTCCTCTCAGATGTGGCGATTGATGGATATCTTTTTGGTGGAAATTTGATTGAAAAGATAAGGGAACGCAAAGAACTGCAAAAGGTGTCAATCGAGTTAAAACCGCCGAAACCAAAGATCCCGGCTATAAAACAGTCACAAAAACTCAATCTTCAGTGTTGGAATCATTGGGTGACGAGGAAGATAAGTCCCAATGTAGTAAATCGGACCGAGAGAGCTCCCAATTGGAATGCGCCAGATTTAACAATTGAAGAGCTGAAGGCTCCACCTTCAGTAATAAAGGCAGAGAATTAACCAAAAGATTCTAACAAAATCGAATAAAGCATGAAAAGAAAATGGAGATTGAACCTCTTGGCACAAGCGCATTCACCAGAAGATTGGAGTGAATGTTGTTGCTTAACAAGGTCCGATTTGCACTACCCACCATAGATATTGTAAAGGCCTTCTTGCCAGAAGCAGATCATGTGTCCGAAATCGCGTTCAGGGACATAAAGATCTCTATGTTGGATTGGCAGTTTTGCAGAGCTCTGGTAATCAGTTCACTATATGTTTCCAACAGAATTCGAGGTTCTGCAGCCCAAACGTAGATGGTCAACCAGGCAGTCAGGAGTATGAAACCCCTATGGATATCTAGGCAAGACGTTTCTGATCAACTTGGTGAAACGTCCGAAGCCGAGTCAGGAAACATGACAGAATACTTCCTAGGGAAACGTCGAAGAAGTAGGAAGGAAAAAACTCCCAATTAGAAGCCAAAGACAGAAGACAGAATTTCTCAGCTTGAGGATAGGATAAGGACAATGTTTGCTGCCATTAGTGATCGCTTGGACATTGTAACAAAAACTCAATCTTCAGTGTTGGAATCATTAAGCGACGAGGAAGATGAGTCCCAATATAGTAAATCGGACCGAGAGAGCTCCCAAATATGGAATGCGCCGGATTTAACAATTCAAGAAGAGCTGAAGGCTCCACCTTCAGTAATAAAGGCAGAGAATTAACCAAAAGATTCTAACATAATCGAATAAAGCATGAAAAGAAAATGGAGATTGAAGCTCTTGGCACAAGCGCATTCACCAGAAGATGGGAGTGAATGTTGTTGCTTAACAAGGTCTGATTTGCACTACCCACCAAGCTTTGCACTACCCACCAGCTTGAGGATAGGATGATGACAATGTTTTCTGTCATTGTGGATCCGGCAATACTGAGCATCCTTGGTACCAGTAAGACACCTGAAAAGGTTGCCCCAGCTATTCCGAGGCAGTTAGCTGAAATCTGGGGAAACGTACTCCAATTTGGACTAGAGGAAAAAGAGACGGCAAGGATCACTGGAAAACATCCACCACTGGCGAATTGCCCCCAGGTTCAAGCTCCAAAATTGAATAAGGAGATTAACGGGGCCATTACAGAATATTTTGGCAAAAGAGATGCAAAAATGATGAGAACGCAAGACCAAATTGGGACTGCCTTGACGACAATTAGTCAGGCGATCACTAAATTAATAAAATGTGAGGGTGAAAAGGATTTGGGACTTATCGAAAGTCTCTCCGATGCAGGGAAGATTGATAAGAAGAAACCTTATCATACCGCATTTACATAAGTTCCTGAAAGATTTCCTCTCAGATGTGGCGATTGATGGATATCTTTTTGGTGGAAATTTCATTGAAAAGATAAGGGAACGCAAAGAACTGCAAAAGGTGTCAATCGAGTTAAAACCGCCGAGACCAAAGATCCCGGCTATAAAACAGTCACAAAAACGCAATCTTCAGTGTTGGAATCATTGGGGACGAGGAAGATGAGTCCCAATGTAGTAAATCGGACCGAGAGAGCTCCCAAATTTGGAATGCTCCAGATTTAACAATTGAAGAAGAGCTGAAGGCTCCACCTTCAGTAATAAAGGTAGAGAATTAACCGAAAGAATCTAACAAAATCGAATAAGCATGAAAGAAAATGGAGATTGAAGCTCTTGGCACAAGAGCATTTACCAAAAGGTTGGAGTGAATGTTGTTGCTTAACAAGGTCCGATTTGCACTACCCACCATAGGCATTGTAAAGGCCTTCTTGCAGGGAGCAGATCATGTGTCCGAAAAGGCATCCAGCGACATCAAGATCTCTATGTTGGATTGGCAGTTTTGCAGAGCTCTGATAATAAGTCCACCATCTGTTTCCAACAGAATTCGAGGTTCTGCAGCCCAAACAGAGATATTCGAGCTAACAGTCAAGGGTATGAAACCCCTATGGATATCAAGGCAAGACGTTTCTGATCAATTTGTTGAGACGTTCGAAGTTCGATTTGTTTCCCGTCATAGATCTGTTCAATGTAGTTTTAATATTTTGATTTGACTCATACATCGATGTGAGAACTTCGTTTGAAAACTTGGAATAATTTTCTTGGTATGAATAAGCTTCAACGCTCGGATCAATAACCTGAAGATGGCATATTGCCGTAACATGTAGTTGTTACGTTTGACCGAACAATAAATGAAGCAAATATAAGTGAGGATAAGACTATTTTTCCCTTACAACATAACAGAAGACTCCCTAAGGAAACGTCGCAGAAGTAGGAAGGAAAAAGTTCCCAATAAGAAGCCAAAGATGACCAGAATTGCTCAGCTTGAGGATAGGATGATGACAATGTTTGCTGCCATTAGTGATCGCTTGGACATTGTCACTGTGAACACTAATAATTAAGAATAAAGTAATTTAAAATAAGTTGTGTCTTTATAAATATAACTACCCAATAAATAAGTAATCTTTACAGATTGCATGATAAAATGATTCAGAAAACAAATCAGAGATTAACTTTTTATACTGGGGATATGCTAGATGTAAAGGGCACTTGTACATTGAAGTGTGAAAAACGAAATTCTGTTTATGATGTTAAGTTCTTTTTTGTAAATAATAATTCTCAAACTATATTAGGATTGAGAGATAGTGAAAGAATGAATTCTTTTCGAGGATAATAAACTCATAGATTTTTTCAAAGAACAGGGAGGTTTTCACAGGGTGTTCGCAGGACGTACGACCTCATACAACCAGGCAGGATTCTGCAAAAAATTCCCTACAGTTTAGGAACAACAAGCCCACAAAGTCACGTCATTCCGAAACCAAAAGAAATCTTTGACTTCGTGGAGGGTCAGCTAAAGGATCACGTGACTGCGTGGGAAAAGCTGAAGGCACCACCTTCAGTAATAAAAGCAATAAAAGGTTACACTATCCTCTTCGTAAAAAACCACCGCCTGTTCACTTCACAGACGACTTACTGAAGAAATTTTCCACAAAAGTTTCAATGGAAATGACAACAGAAATCCAATAATTGTTAAAGCAAGAGGTAGTGGAAGTATCCGACGCTCAGATACATTATCTCGATTATTCTGAACTGAATACGTATTTGAACTGATGTGTTGTAAAATTGCATTAATAATGATTTTTTTGTAAATTTGCTTCAAGATGGCTGAAAGATCTTAGTCGATTGCCTGTTGATAACTTGTTGTCAATAAAGATCTGTTATTAATTAGAAAGCATACATTGTTAACAAAGAAATAACAGATATCTTCTACAGGCTCGGATTTTCGTTACGATTATTTGGTTCATGCAAATCATGGGCCTTGAACAATAAACTGAAAAGTAAAATCCAAGCAGTAGAAATGAAATACCTAAGAAGAGTAAAGGGCGTAACCAGAATGAATAAGATAAGAAACAAAAGAATACGTGAAGACCTAGAAATTGACCCAATACATGATTTCGTAGAAAGAAGACAACTTAGCTGGTGGGAACATCTGAACAGAGCAAATATGAAGAGACCAGTTAAACAGATATGGGAAGCTAAAATTCAAAAGAGGAAAATAAACTATTCAGGCGTCAAGCTAATTTTCAAAGAACCCCATTATACCAAGAGACTTTTTCTAGAAATGTTGGCCATAACAATTTCTGAAAATACAATGAACACTAAACAAGACACCACCAATCTGAATAATGTATATTCATACTTAATTGAACTATCAAAATTACACTTGCACCATTTCGTTATTCGACAATACAAGACAGCATTATGAAGAGTAAGAAAAGTAAGTATTTTTTTCTGAATTCTTTTAAAATGCAACTGAGCGTCAAAGTACTGAATGGTGAAGAGAAGTAAATTTTGTCAGAAGAACCAAGAAATTTAGTGTAAAAAATGCTTATATTATGAGCATTATCCTGACAAATGCCCAGCTGCTGATAGAGAGCGCAACATATGTAGAAAATTAATTAAACTTTCATGAAAATCTCAACCATACATAATTCCACATATTTTATGTATTAGAGGCAACATTAAAAATTTTGTATCTCAGTGAGAGTGAGCTTACGAAAAAGTTTGTTACTACTAGGATAAAAATCACACCATATGTATGTATAAAAATGTTGTCTCTTTAGTCCTTATAACTTTTATATTTATTTGTAGACCCTTGAGAAAGGTAATAAACATTACCGAAAGCTTGGATAATATATAAGTGTATCACTAATCCTTTGATCGAGAGATCCTAATAAAACTTCACTCTTAAAACTCGTCATTGAAGTGTTCACGATGCCCTTCACAAAAATTGCATTTATTTTTGTGCTGCGCATCGTGAATACTTTCTTGTAATTTGTAATTTCTACTTTGAGAATTATCATTATACTTATGCTTATGTCCATTCTAACTTGGCCCTCAAACATAAGCAACAAAATGAAGAGAATAAACAAAATAATCTGGTTGCGGTTGGCTCTTTATACGTGGAGAGAATTTAACGGAATGTTTTCAAACAAAGGTGTTGTGAAATATAAAATTAAAGAAGTATAGTAAAATGCACCAGACTCACCAATCTCCTGGAGAGTACTACGTGGGTGGGTAATCTTCACTCTTCATAATAGTGTCTATTTCACAAAATTTTAGCGTTGATCACTCAAATAGCGGAGCACAAGGTTCAATCTCAAACTAGAGAAATATACAGGGTGTTTCCTTAACATGCGGCAAAAATTCAGGGGATTGTTCCTTGGATTATTCTAAGAATATTTGTCCTTTGATAATTTTTGAAAAACCTCTTTGTTCGAAGATACAAGGGGAAACAAAATTTAGATAATAACATTTTATTATGAAAATTACATGAAAATTTAACTTAACCTACAAAAACTGTTGAAATGACCCCCTCTAGCCAGCATACATAATTGCTAATACATCACAAAACGAATTCAAATGAAAACCTTGTTAATCTGTATTCCTTACCATCTGAACTATCAATTTTAAGTCAAAAAACTATCTGTTTTTAGTAATTGGATGTTGTTAAACAAATTTGAAAATAAATTGTACCTACTTAGTAACCAGTGCGGTAACGCATTTCTATTTAACTAATTATTAATTTTAAATATGAAAATGTTGTTCGCCCTGTATCTTCGAAACAAAGAGGTTTTCAAAAATCATCAAAGGACAAAACATGCTTAAAATAGTCCAAGGAACAACCCCTGAATTTTGCCGCATGTTTAGGAAACCACCTGTATATAGAATAACGACAAATAAAATTTATAAAATAAAGGTAGCGATGTCGCAGTCGGATTCTACAATCCGTCAGTTTGCAAAATGACTACTCATTTGTGAACTGAACTGAAATTAACTCAAAAATTATTAAATTTAGAAAAAATGGATATTACACAACATAATTCAAAGCGAAAATCAATGATATACAATGCTTAGATGGTGCCCTGAATTTTTATAAATACAGTGGAACTCCCTATAACGAAAGCGCAAATCCGCAAAAAAATTCGTTATAAAGAAATTTCGTTATACAGAATGTCGCGGTCGACTTCACTGATAAATTTAAGTTTTTCATTCAAACTTAGCACTTCTTTAGACCTTTTCGCACAACTTCACACTAGCGTAATGGCTAGATTGAAACCAAACAGCCAGGGGTGTATTTAAAACTGTTTCAGAAGGATCTCTCTGCCCGCCGCAATGATTTAGTTTGAGGTCGGGATTTATTACGTACGTCGGAAAAATTTTGGAAAAACCCCCACCCTTATACCTTTGTATCAATACCATTCAAAGAGTGATGGGCTTTGAATCTTTCATTATAGAGAGAATTTACTTCATTTTAGAGGGTGTTTTTAACATGGAATTTTGATTCCAGGTGCAATGTCTTGTACGAAATTCGTTATACAGAAGTTCGTTAAAGGGAAGTTCAACTGTAGATATTCATAAAAAATTAACTTGATGATTTCGTAAATAATATATTCAGAGTAACTCATTCAAGCTACTCATGCCTCAACAAAAGGTTCGATAATACCCAAATACTCACATTTTTCACTGGTATTGGTCTTCACTAGCTTTCTTTCAAAAAATCTATAAATTAAAATAATAATAACAAATTTACAATGGCACTAATAATCAACTTCTTCAAGGTCCACTGCGTCCTATCTAAAAGAGGTATCGTTTAACATTTGTTATTCTGGCGGCACTTCGAAGAACAGAAGTGTAACAATCCACTTTCACATCGAGTCCACTCTCAGGTGTCGTAATGACTGATTCAGAAATTAAACTAAGTTTAAACTAACACATTTGTATGAAAAAAATTGAAACTAGGTGTACCACAAGTGCAGTATCTGGCTTTCGGTATCAAGATAGAGTACGAGTGTTGCTGGGATGACAGATGCATCATACTTCAATCCCAATTTCAAAACCTTTGCGCTGCCAGTTCTTTCATGGTACCTGCTGTAGCATTCACACGTTCAACGGTTGATCCCGGTGCTTCTGGTTGAACGATATGAATTTATTATTTGATACGTCAAGTTCAACTAGCCGTAAACATTTAATACTTCCAGGTAGTTCTCTATTATGTTATTCGAAGTTTCAATGATTTCAACTTCTCACACCCAATTCCATTGGGAATTTCCTCAATTATTGTCACTTACATCTAACGAATGAAGATGTTTTAATTTTATTATATAAGCAGGTAGAAAAGATAATTTATTATAACCCAAGTTTAAAGAAACAGGGTTTCACATAATCTGCCGCTTAACCATCTCCAATCATTTGCTGTACTTTGTGAAAATGGTTCTTTGAAATGTCTAGAACTCGTAAATTTTTCATTTGGCTGAATTCCTCTGGTAATTTGCTTATTTGGTTATCACTGAGATTTTAATACTTTCAGGTTTGGAAGCCTCAATATTCCTAAGTCTAAGCCTGATCTACCTATTCCTTCTATAGTTAGTTTCCAAAGTTGGTGGAAATCTTTGATAGGATATTCAGATCTACTTCTTATAACTAACTTGTTGGTGGCAACAAACTTAGAGACACTAACTGATAGGCTAAGGCACTTTGAATCCTTGGGAGGAGCCTTCCCTGTCACTATACTATGCAACATGCCCAGAAATGACTTCAACAAATTACGGTTGAATTAATGAAGATATCATGAGGTGGGTTTTTGAACTGTATGGTTACCTACCTTCATTGCAGAACTTTGTGGAACTTTCTGGATATTTTCAGTCAGTCGTACTGGTTCCATTTGTATTTTTTCCATTAATACAAGTAAGTAATGTTTTTCTGCCTTCGG